>PNEQ01112665.1:116625-193732 GCA_003012365.1 Medauroidea extradentata
AGCGAGCTGCAGGATGGACGAACAACACTTGTGGTGTTGTGTTGGAGTGCTGCAGGGGTGGTGAGCTGTGGAGAACAACACTGACGGTGTTGTGTCGAGGAGGGCAGTAACTGGTACTTGAGGAGACTGTCTACCTGGTGATTCAAGAGAAGAAGTGCTTCGAGAGTTCGCTATTGGTCCTGCTCGGAGGAGGTGCTAATCTCGTGCAGAGAGGCTGGTGAGGGCATCTTGGTGATGTCAGGAAGACGTCTTGGTGACGTCGGAGTCTACTGCGAGGCTACAGGCACATACCTTCGGAGCAGTACTGGGTGAGACAAGAGGGCTTCTGCTGCGGGTCGACAGGTGAAGAAGAGGTGTGCGACGGGAGTCGAACCGAAGACTTCAAGAGTGAAGACAGTGGTGCACTCTCGGTGATGCACTGTACATGGTGAGCCATCCTCCCTTAGGACTGTTAAGGTTGTACATTGTCATTTGAGTAACTGTTGATTGGATATATGACAGGATTTTGTGATTTGTAGTGTTTAATTAATTAATGGTAAATATTATTGTGCTTTAATTGTCTAAATTAATTAACGTTCTGTGGTACAGTACTAATTGTGTGTATAACTAATTTAGTTGTGAGAGAGTTATATTTGATTACTGTTTTGTGTATTTCGTAGCTTTGTGAGCTATTAAATCCAGTACTTAATTTAACTCTTTTATTTATAATTATAAGACCTATATCCCAAAAGAACTCATGGGAATTGCCCACATGTAAAGTTTGTGTGCGCCTCAAACTTGTAACAATACTAACGCGGACAACAGCTGTCCATTGGCTGCTCGCTGACACAGTGATACCTAGGAAAATAATTTTGCTCCAGTTTGTTTCAGTGCCCTACAGGCACATCTGCAATTCTGTTTCATGGTCATTGGCAGCGTGTCTACGTGAAGAGCAGTATATCATTTGACTGGAATTACAATAACGTTCTTGAAACACCACACGTCTGTGATTTGCTGGTAGAATCCCAAGGCTCGTGATATCACTTACCGCGAAGCAGATGTGCATGTAAGGTACCGAAACAAAGTAGGGCAAAGCTCTTTTCGCGAAAAACAGGGGTCCTTACTGTTTGCTGACGCAGACAACAGCTTTAGGGCTCTAAACAGCTTCGCTGACACAGTGATACCACATTATTGGGCCTGCATTTAACTGATTCTTATTATAGGCCTGGCGTTCTCCACGAGGTGCCAAAAAATAAGACAAGAGCCAGTTGACACGAATTTACAGTTGTTTGAGTCCTAGCTTGGGTTCTAAATAAAACGCAAAATTTTCGGGTCTCTAGATATTGGTTAACAGTTCTCAAGTTTGAAATCTAACCATATCTAAAATGAATTCGCGAAGTTTCCGCGTCACTTATTATCGTCTCTAGATATGGGCTATACAGTTGCAGCAGGATGTCTGGGAGGAGGTCGCGCGGTACCTAGTGTCTGTCCACCTGGCCGGCATGGCAAATGGAGCGAGCAAGACAAGGCCGAGGGCGGTGAAGGTCGACTGCGGTCTGGCCAAGGAAGAACGCTCACCACTTCTGGCGCGAAAAAACCGTCTATTGGAATTTCCACGACGACGTCCCGCTGTAACATCCATCCGGGTTCCAGGGAGGCTGCTGTCGTGCCCCGCGTTGTAGAGGATGTCGAGCGTGTTTGTTTGGTTATTCTTTTTTTAAAGTAAATTTGCTAACTTAACCCAAAATTGCCTTCTCTTACACTTACGATAGATAAGCATATTAATTAATTGCAATAACTTCCATTAAACATACAACAAATTTGTATAGTCTAAGTATATAGCATTGTATAATTAAAATTGTGATAATTCTAATAAAGTTTGTTTTATTGCTGATTTAACATAAGACTGGATTCATGATGATACTAACATTATTTCTCTTATGGCATATAGTCTGCGGGATGTCCAGAAACAAACGCAAAATAAGCACACTGCGTGAATTGACAGGATTTCCGGGCCGCTGTGCTAGTAAGTCTTTAGGGCCCTATACCATCCCAAATACCACCTTATTTTTCAATGAAAACTGAATTTAACATTTGTTTTGCTGCTGAATAACACATGAAGCAACAACGTGTAAAACATGAGACAAATTATGTGTGGGGAAAAATAAATTTTCTAAGAGTTTTATTTTATTATTTTTCAGTTCACTGTCCCGGCCCCCTCGTGCGCTCGGACCCCTGGGCATTTGCCCTTTCGCCCCCTCCCCTCTGCCTGTATCGGGAGTCCTGTTCACATATACTAAAAATGAAATCGGCCCCAATATTGAACTTTTAAGGGATCCCACGTGGGTAATTTCCACATAGTCACTCGAGATATTACCATACTGGACGTACTGCGCCTAGAGACTAGGAGAAAAGGGTGTTACGCGTACCGTGTCGTCCTTATCGTTTCCCCACTTGTTGCAGCACGTTATAGATCTCGAACGCGCAAAACGCGCCTTCTTAGGCGGCCTTGCTTAACTTATGTTTGATGGGCTCAGTCACCTTTCGAAATATCACTTTCGGACGAAAACCATTTTCTGTATTTGGAATAGGCAAATATTGCTTTAGGGGTAAAAAATATGGGGCATCAATGGATTAGTAGGTGTTTTCAAGTGGTCTTTCGGCATGAAAATACTTGTTAATAGTTTTTTTTTTGGGTATTGGAAAAACAGCTTGAAAGATCCTATTATAATGTGGGGTCTCATTGAGATGAAACAAATTGTGACTTTTTGGCGCATATTTAGGTATAGGCTATTCACGGTAACGTGAGCACTTGTGCATTTTTATTAAAACCCAGTTTCAGTCAGTTTGTGTATTCCCACCGTATGTAAATGTAAGCATTGCCACATGTATTATTTGTAAATCATAGTATTTCTATTTCTACGCGCCGAAATATACAAATTACCCGAAACTGTATCCAAGGAAGGGTTTCTAAGACCTTACTTTATCTTTAATGGCCTATAGCAATATGTACCTTTCCGTCGTATCATTATGCCGACTACAGTCAATAAATAATGTCACGTACCGCTCTTGTGATATACGGCGCACTATAAATAGCATCTGTTGAAACATACTGTACGTGCTCCGGACTACAGCCGTTCGTTAGGCAACACCCGGCGACTATATCCAGTTGGAAGTTCTCGACCGTATCTGGACAAGTCTAAGACCGGAGGAAACGGAAATGAGGTCTAGGAGAAGCAGAGGGAGGTTGGTTCAACTGTTGTTGCCTGTTATAGCCCAGTGACGTCTCTCTCTTCTGTCTCTCTCCATATATCTCTTCTGACCGCATTCCATTTCATAACTGACGAGCGTTCCTTTAGAAGCCGAGACTGCTGATCAGTAACTTACGAACGGCAAAGTGGCGTCTGGGTTGGAGGCTAAATATCTAGTTATTTCCTGCTGCATGCCTACTGGTGTGCAGGAGGTGAGACGTCTCCGTAAACGCAGACGTGCATATAGCGGAAATAGGACAAACTGGCCATATATCGTGATGTACCTTAATATTGTGATTGATTTTTGGGGCTGCACAGTATTTTAAAGGATCTGTGCACCGAATTCACTCGTTTACCAACAGAGAGAAGACGTGTGGCTTCGGCAATAAGTGACCAATGTATCGAATATAAGATAGCAATTAAAAAGTTCGAAGATCGAAGCCTTATTATAAAATAATGGAATTGGTTTACCCTATATATTAAATCAAACCATTAAATGATAATATTGATGCATTGTGGAGAAGATTTAGAACTAATTAACAGTTATCACCAGAAGCAGCATTAGTTTAAATGTTTTAAATATAGTTTGTTATCCTTTACAGTTAACTATTTATTATTATATGTACGATATTTTGTTTAAAATGAGTGATTTGTTAAAGGAACTTATGACTACTGAACTCACCGAGTATCAATGGTGTTACATTTGTCGTATTTTCTGGCCAGTAATCTCGGTAACAATTGGAATGCGGCTTCCCCCCCCCCCTCTTTCTCTCATATTTCCAATACCCACTGGCATTCCACTTCTGCAGATACGGTCGCAAACACACGTTCAAATGAAAAATGAATATGTTATCATTTGCTTGTAAATGCAAACAAAAGCTCAATAAAATAGCATTTAATACCAACTCATCAGTTTCACCAACATTTGACCTCAACATTTCAATTCGTTTTATTACTTCGTGCCCGCGACTCGAGTAAAATAAAAATGATTTTGTTCTGAAAGTTTGTCGCACAAGATAATTTTCCCGTGCTGACGTCACAGGCATATTCCGAATTGTTGAAAAGTCACGTTATTCGCATCGCGGCCATCGCGCTGTTGTTAATCTACCACAAAAAAAAAAGTGTTCTAGGGGAAGACTGTTAAGAGGAGTCCTCGGCTGGCGCATGGACGGCGTTGCAGCGTGTCACGCGTATTCTTTTTTACGCGAAACCACTTAACTTATTCATATTATGTTTATGTACGAAAAGAACACACACTTGATACAATGCTTCTATTTTTTAAAAAAATGCAGCACACTTGTTAGAAACGTGATATTCGGGCCTCTCAAAATGGCTAAAAACGTTTATTTTAGACTGTTGTAACTCTGAAAATATTACCTGAATTCGTAAAGTACAAAACGAGAGGCATGCGTTGGTCATTACTTCATACTATTCAAAAATAAAATATTGGGGTCCCATAGTAAAAAGACTACAAAGGAAACCTTGCACGCCAGTTTGGCGCGCTATGAATAGAGGCGATATGTTTCTCGTCAAGCGTGGGACACTGGCTCCAAACGCTACGCTGTACCCACGCGTCGAAGGTTGAAATTTGACACCGCGAAGGACTCCTCTTAAGACAGGCGCCAATTCTGTCGTAAATCGTTGTGAAGCGTAGTGGTAGCTCAACAAGTAGCCTGCGGATTGAAACCTCGCCGGTGGGTGTGGCTCGTCCTCTAGCTGTGCGAAGCATCTGGCAAGTCACGGGCAGCATCAAGGAACCGCACTGGTTATTTCCGTCGTCGTCGTCTGTGACTGACGATAAGGGCAGTTTGCTTTGCCCTCGCGCCTGTCTTCCTGTCGCACGCCCAAGGTGAGACGCGGGAGAGCGGGGTTTTTGTCCGCATTCTCCGCGGGGGGCGGCGGAAATAGACGCCTGCCTGCCTACCGGGAGGACGTCGTTTTCGGTGGCAGCCACACACCTCGGGAGTCTGCAGGAATCCCCGGTCGAATGGCTGCCAAGGTTCACGGCAGGTGACTAATTCTGACTTACATCTAGCACTGGCTGGAGTAGTCTATGCAATTGCAAGTGGTAAGAAAATAACCGTCCAAAGTAATTAATCAATATTATACTCCAAACGTTTTTACAAGACTAATACAGGCATTATTTCACTACCAACTAAAGTTAAGTGGGCGGAGGAAACGAGAGATCCCCGAGAAATCCCGCAGACCAGCACCGTCGTCCGGCACGATTCCTTATTTGACACTTTCCATTATTTTTATAACATTAAACGGTTTTATTTGGTTAGCGCAGGACGATTATATCCTCTTACATAATCAAAGAAACTATTCAATTAGTGCTTTTATGGTAAAATTCCGGACTGGACTGAACTTGGACTGGATTCAACATGGAGCGAATCTAAAGTGAACGTGGACTTAAATGTGTTTATGGTAAACTTTTCGATCCAGATTGACATGGTAACATGGACTGAATCCGTGTCTCGAGCACGGCCGTAGAAGAACAGGTCTGGACACTCGCCTGGATATTTGACCCCCTTGTTGTTTGGCTGTAGTTCACCAAGTTACCGAGAATATTGTGTTTTATTTGCGCTGCAGTTAGGGCGGTCGGACTCAAAACTCCGCGCACTTCCCTCCCATTGAGGTAAACATTTTATCGAAACGTATTTTTTTATCTATTTATGCAATACTTCCTTCGCTGACAATTAAAAAAAAATAAAAGCTCCAGCAATCTTTATTTACTTTATAATGTTAATAATGGAAAAAAGTGAGCGGAGTTTGAGTCCGACCGCCCGGATTATAGCGCCAAAAATACAACATTCTCTGTAACTTGACGAACTACAGCCAAACAACAAGGGGGTCAAGCAAAATACGTTGGTAGATAGGCGATTGTCCAGACCTGTTCTTCTACGACCGTGGTCTCGAGACATCTCTTTGCGGAACATTAAATGAATGTCAAGAAACTAAGAGGCGAATATGTGTTGGATAATTTGTTTGAATTTATTTTTGCGGAATATTTATTTTTATTTAATTTACACTTCACATTGGTTTTATTACATTAAACAGTTTTATTTAATTAGCCCAGGATGATTCTAACCTCTTACATAACCAAAGAAACAATTCAATATGGCGGCCGCTTCGTCGTCTTTTAATTCAGTCCGGTAGGTGTTTAAAGTAAACGTTTCTATCCGGATTCTACACTCCAGTCCACCTCGCCGACTGGACTGGATTACTCACTCCACTCCTACTTCAGTCCGGTAGGAAGGTGTTTAAAGCAAAATTTGGATCAAGATTCTTCAGGCTTCTCCTAGTTCAATCCAGATTGAGCTGTTACTCTGAACGTAAAATGTGAACCTCCCGTTAGGAGGAAACACATGGTGGATTTCGCGTAATTTCTTAATATTTATTTTTAATTTGTATCGATTGCAATATTTGTGTGCTATTGTTGACGGTTCAGTGTAAGAGGATGACAAATAAAGAATCCACTGTAAAGTAAGCGTATTTACGCCTTCAGGCTAGGAGTGTTCTCCGCCTCGGAGTTGCCTCTTCACTTCGGGGATCGGCGAGGGCTGGCGACCTTGAGAGAGGTCCCAGGAGTATTCTCGTCAGACGGAGGTCCTCCGCGTCTAAATATAACACCCAGGAAGGAAACAGCGCGTCGACGCGACGCACGGTAGCTCGGCGTAGGTGCGCGCGACTCGCTCCTCCGCCCACGTCAACCCGCGTGACCTTGTGGCACATCCTATCTTTAAGCCAGATGCAGCCAGAGCCGTTAACAACTCTAATTAGGAACTCGTGCGTTCGTTGACCCACAGGTTAGAGTTCTCGGTCCGTGTTGTACGCTCGGGGTTCAAATCACCAGCTCGTTAGCACGGAAAGCGTGTGTGTAAACAAATACATATTGTAGGTATATAGAGGGTGCCCCACGGCAAGAGCATCGCGCCCCGATGACCGTGGCTGTAGCCACTAACGGACGAGGGAGTCCCGAATTTAGGAATCTTAAGATAGAGATGATGGTATATCGCGAAAATATTTTGTGCCAACATACCCTTGAAAACATTGTAGTTTCTTGCCACATGTATGATCCGGATATACTGTCACAATGTAGCTGTCTGCAGACCATTGTCAGGCATCAAATATTACGATATCGGTATTCTTATTGGCTCAATCAAATAGCATCAAGTACTAGGTAAAGCCAGTAATCTTCTGGTAAGCTGAACGTGTGTTGAAATTCAGCAAATAGTCAAGTTTTCCCGCGATAAACCATCATCTATAATGATGGTACATCGCGAAAATGTCTTGTGCTAACATACCCGTAAAAACGCTGTAATTTCTTGCATCATGCGTGATTGGGTGATATATATATATATATATATATATATGTCGTAAACGTAGCTGTCTACAGGCCAATATCTGATTCGAATACTACAATAATGGGATTCTTGTTGACTCAGTCAAATAGGGCAACAGCTCCACGTACAAGGGAAAGCCAGTAATCTTCTGGTAAGCTGAACTACGTTGAAACCCAGCAAATAGTCAAGTTTTCCTGCAATAAATCATCATCTCTATTTATAGAGTAACACCAATCTCCTGGAAGGAGTTTGGATTTCAAGGTGGAAAGTGGGTGGTATTTGAGCAGTTCCGTAAGCTAATGGCCTCAAGGACCTACGTTCTGGCTACGTCCCTGCAATAGTAGATTGTCCTCCCAGGAGTCCGTAGGCGCGTCTGCCACTCCGTGAAGGAGGGCATGAACTGAAGGCGCCGGAATGAAAAGAGCCAGCCAGCGGCATCGTCCGGCACGATTCCCACATGCGGGAACCAACCCCGATCAATAGAGGAAGGATACATTTCGCGGATATATTCTAAGCCAGGTTGAACGTTAACGACGTACATTTTGACTGTCACTTAGGTTATTGGCGGAAGACAGCTGTTTATAGCTGGTAGGACGGCGAACTCAGTCTCACACCCCAGCAAAATTACTTTCCTGACCAGCAACATGGCGCAAATGCGTACCGCCAATCAGTACAAAGCGGCTGCGATGAATAGGCTACATCTCCCTGAGAAAACATCTGCTCCCAAAATTAACGAGAACTGTTATGTGAGACGGTCGTTTTTTTTTTTTTTTTTTATTAGTGAGGATAAACAAATTTCGCGTATTTACTCTAGGCCATGTTAGACGCCTATACTTCACTGTTACTTCTGCGACTGAATAACCCTAGTTTGACACATCTTTGACAACCCGAAATCAACACTAAATAAAATAAGGAAATAATTCGTTGGACTGTTGCATGAAATCCGCGTGTACGGATAGATTCAAATAGAGAGTTTATTTTGGTCAGTGCGTATATAGAACTGGGATGTGTAGGCTGCTGTCTGATGAATCCTAGACATTTAGGAACGTCTGTTATTGGCTTGCAAGGAAACATTTGCATTCAAATAATTGTTTCCTGTGTTAGTTCATGCCCCATGGACCTTTTAATATCTTACATTGTGAGATGCTGGATAATCAAGAGAATCTTTCGAGAGAATGTATTTTCAATAACATTGTAGGGTTTGTAATGTGTTGAGGCCAGTGTCAGATCCCGAGAGGGGGTGGGGAGAGGCATAGGGGACCATCGTCTCTTCCGAGTCTGATCCAGAAATATAAAATCAAATAAATGCCAAGTAAAATATTGAAAAGTATTTCATCTTTTCTTTGAGTTTCATAAAAGACAACACAATATTAACAGTACAATCGTATGTTGCAACAATATGGAAGCAGAAGCTTAAAAATGTGCTTAATTTGTTTTATGTCAGCACAAAGGTTTTCACTTCTAAGCATTAGTTAGCCTTTAAAATATTACAGTTTCTTAAAAGAGTAACCTAGTTTAGAAACTCCTCTAATAGCACAATTTTGTACCTTAAATCCTGGGAAGGGGGGCATCAGACCCCCCGTTTTTCTTGGGGTGTGGATATAGCTATGTTTTAAAGAATCTAGGGCCTGATCCGTCCCTGAGACCGGAAAAATTCGCGGGTTAACTGACCTGCAGATTATCTTCAAGAATATCTGCACATTCCAGTAGACGGCAACCGTTCATTGGCTACTCGTTGACACAGTGATATCGCATCATTGGATCTGCAGTATAGACTTGAGTGCTTCCCAGGAGTTGTGAAATAAGTCGAAAACCACTTGCGAAAGTTACACAAACGTACAGTTTTTTTATTTTTTTATATAATTTTGCTTGTACCCAAAATATATCACGAATTGTTCAGGTCCATAGTTATGTGCCTTGTGTGATTTGAATAACGGTTATGTGGCACGGTTGAAATGTTGGCAGACAGATCATAGACGTTCAGTAGAGGTGCACTAAGAGTTAAATATTGGTCAATTCGAATGGGGACTCACCAATAACAAAATAAGAACGTTGGAGTCTTGCAAATAGTCTACTTTTCCCGTGACATATCAACATCCTTGTTATGTTGCATCATTGATTAGTCTGTAAGTTAGTGGGAAAGGAGGGAGTAGAGAAAAAAAAAGGAACGGGCGGGAGAAAGAAGATCGCACACAGATTCATAGAACAAATTGTATTGTCCCATTCAGTTCCCAGGCGGTGTAGTTTACAAGAAGGACCAGTGGACCATTTGTTTTACCTTGGCATTTTGAAAGCAGTTGCGCTTTTTCACGTGGATACGAGGTCATGGCCATTCTTTGTGTTCCTTCACGTCTTGTAGCTTTGGCAATGTTTGGAACTATATTGGGCCATCAATGGAAGAACTAGATGTAGAGCGGATTTTACAGAGTGCTAATGATAAAATTATAACGAGTTTGGTGTTTTAGCGTTGAGTATTTATCGAAACGATCTAAGTCTATATGTAAGATAGGTACCAGAGAGCGGTCCAATGGAACTATTTGTTGAAGAGATTTTGGTCAGCACTTATCATATACGTATTTAGTGCTGTAGAAGGGTGGCGTGATGGGAGTATGGAGCAGCGCCGGAGTAGGATTTAGATAAGGGAGGGGGGTGGGGTTAAAGCCAGAGATCCCAGAGGAAGCTCGCGGCCAGCGGCCTCGTCCATCACGGTTTCCACGTGCGAAAATATGAATCACCTTAGAGGGAGGTGAGTGCTATATCCACTGCGCCAACCCCCCCCCCCCCAAAAAAAAAAAACAATACTAAGTTGCTAACACGGCTTCAGTACACAATACTATGCGATACGATACGCCCGGTGAACTCGAGTCGCACAAAATTTAACGATGGTGGGTAGTCATTCGTCAACTGCTAACACACTCGACCAATAGGGTTCGTCCCACAGCTTGCAGTAGCCAATCTGAAACAAGCTCATCAGTCTTGGTTAGCGGCACGAGTTTGTCAACGTCTTGTTTCATTGCCTTACCACAGACTAAACAGTAATACAGACGTGAAATGACGTGGCGGCTCTTTTGATACTGGCGAACTTCGCCGCTTATTGGCTGTCCGAGTTTGTTTATACAAGCCTCGTGTCTGTTTGGTTTCTACGTGTTACTGTAGGTTTCCAATAGGCCTGGCTACCGGCTAGCAAGGCAGCCGCCATACGCTGATTGGCCGTAGGCTTATCCGCCAAGTTGCTAGCCAGGGAAGCCATTTTGCTGGCGTGTGTGACTGAGTTCGCCGTTCTACCAGTATTTCACTTTTGTATTCCTAAATATTCTGTGGCCGTACGTACACATCGGTAGCTCTGTTTCGTGGTTATTGGCAGCTTGTCTTTGTTCAGACATGTCTCTCATTTGACTGCACCAATCAGAATATAGCTATTGTAACACCACACGTCTGTGATTCGCCAGTAGAACACCAAGGCCAGTGAGACTTACAACATCCAATTTCTGACCATAAAGCAGAGCTGCAGATAGTCACACAAGGCATTGTAACAAATGGTGCAAAGGTCTTTCCGTCACAAAATCGTGCTTGTAGTCATGCCGTGTTGAGTGCCAGGCGCACGAGTGCATTGTATCGACAGTTTAGAAAGAAGTTGGTTTACAGTTCGTTGCCATGGCGACGAGGGCGTGCCAACAGGCCGTGATCGCTGCGCGAACACGCGAGCACGATTGTCGAGCGCTTACACAGCAATCTGTAGCTAGCGAGAAAGGTAAACCATCGGGGCCTTGATTAGTTTCTTTCAGTGTTACCAACTGAGTAGTTTTCTAACTGAAAATTAATGTCAGTTTTAAAAATATCAATGCAGAAGTTGCTTGTGGGAAATCCAGCTGTTCTAAAATAGCAAAGAAGTGCGTCATGTTTGTGATTAGTGGGTGATATTCTAACTGTTGTGTTTTATGTAAGTTAATAATATTGCGGCAGTTAATTTAATAATTCCACGTTATATATATATATATATATATATATATATATATATATATATATATATATATATATATATGTATATAGAGCTGCCCCGACAAACGTTGTTTTGTCACATAAATAACTTATTGTAAATATGTAAGGATGTGGTATATATAAGTGGAAGAGGTCTACTAATAATAAAGAAATAAATGAATAATAATAATAGAGCAGCGACACCTGGTGGGGGATAGACTGGTATCATCTCGTGGGGATAACTGATCAATTATCACTTACACAGTTACCGACCGGATTCTAAAATTATTAAATGAAAAATATTTACTAAACAATAGCACTTAGGAGTATAAAAATAGATAAAAACCTATTCGCAGACCTACCGAATGTATATACAAAATTTCATTGAAATCGGTTAAGCCGTTTCGGCGGAGCATGGAAACAAACACTGTGACACGAGAATTTTATGTATTATATATATATATATAGTTAAGAATATAATGTCACATGTTAGTTTTGAGTTTTGCTGTATTTATATTGCATAGGCGACTCTATTTTTCTGCGCCAGCAATGCAAAAGTTGTCTAACTTGCCTATATTCACAATGTGGCAACTAAGTCCCGTGTTACTCTTCACAGATATCTTACTTATATTACCACTACTATTCTGATTATCACCTAATGGGCGCAGGTTAAATTCTCAAGCAGTCCGAATGTGATTCTATGTTTAGTTGACGTACTGAACATACGTGAAATAATACCCGGCCGTGGAGCGCAAGAAGGGACTTACTCCGAGCTGTGTTGCCACATTGTGTGCGTAAAATGTCCTCGTATACAACATTTTGCCACGACATTTTTGTCTTCAATTAATCACAGGATTCGCGTGTTTTGCGCATTGTACGGCCGTTTCTGGACATCGTGTATAGCTGGTGCGGATTTGGAACCGTGGACTACATTTAACAATGTGTTTTGTAACATGTGGATACAGACATTTCTAGAATACGTCATCTAAAGTACTGTCTACATTTTAACAGCATTAGGTACAAATAGAAAGCTACTTTTTTTTTTACTGTTAAACAGCATATAATTAAAATCAGGTGCGACCGAAGTACCTGAAAGGAAAGTAAATTGTAATATTACACTCCTAAGCGTGCACCGTAGTTATTCATTGAGGGGGGGGGGGGGGGGGAAAGCATGTCGAGTGGTCGATTTGTCGATTCACCTCTTTAAATCATGGGGTCCTCCGGGAAAATTTTAATTTGAAGGTGCGAAAAGAGGACAAGTTTCGTATATAAATTTTGGATATACCGATTGCAGGAATATTAAAATTTTTAAAATATTTTTTAAATAATTTTGGTAGCCTTTTCATATATCTTAAGCAATAAATGTTGAAAACCAGTGTGTAGTTGGCAGTACTTAAAGTAAATATCAATAAACAATATCGCCTATTTAGTATATTATTATTGTATCCGTTCCAGAGTAAAATAATTTCTACAATTTTATTAAGGGGATTCCATAAATAATTTTCGAGGGGTTCATGTCCTCCTCTCTCCCCTCCAAGGCCCGGCCCATGTACTTTGCGTGTTCAAAAAAGTTGACGAGTTCCGGTAAGCTGTGACAATGTGGACTGCATCCCGCACCCTTTGTTTGTGTTGAGCGAAGCACAACTGTAAAACCCGTCTCGTGGCAGGTGGCGCTGGGTGTCGTGTTACCTGTACGTCATAAAAGTTCCAACAACAGCCCTTCCCGCGTCAACACACACGAACCCCTTGTCGAGGGGTTGGAGGGAGTAAGTTTGTTATTAATAGTTTGCCCGGCGCATTAAGTGGCTTTTCGAGAAACCATTCACCGGAGTGGCTGTTTGTGTCGTGTGTGCTTGCTCGTGTGTGTATGTTTAGTTCCTTCTTGGCACCCTCCCCCCGGGGGGATGGGGGCGTTAGGGAACCGACACACCCCGAATTAGAACTGCGGCGAGTGTAAATTTCTCCCCTCGAGGACCAAGCTCGCTTTGTGTAGGTGCTTCTCGAAGCCTGGCTGCCGAGGACGAAAACTAACCGTAGGGAACAAATAGTTATAGTTAGAGACCGGAAAATTTTAACTGACCTGTAGGTTGGCCTGCAAGAATATCTGTGAACTGAAGCAGACATCAGATGCTCATACATTAGACTCCCGATTACCCGTGTGCGGATTATCCGATTTGCGGATTATCCGCGCAAAATACTTCACTTTAAATAATTAAAGAAAAGTAAAAATAATTAAATGATTTTTTTATTTATAATTACACGCTATTTTACTCGCATAATATTCACTGTGTTATGCCAGGAACTGTATTTTGAAAGGCTTGGAGAAGATTTAAGTACTTTCCAGCAAACAAAAAAATTTGTGTTGCGAATGAATGGATTAACGAAATTTCCCCCTTGGTGAAATAAGATGTCCGTTTATTTTATATGTGTTTTTAGATTAATAGCGTATTACGCTCTAATCATTAATGCGAATAATCGAGAGTCTACTGTATTAAAAAATTGACGTCTTATTGCAGGAATGAATTTGACGTGTTTTCTTTCTACTGAGATCCAAGAAAAGGTAAAAGTGGATTATCAGAGGCATCGGCCCCCTCCATCAGTGCGGATAATCGGGAGTTGACTGTAGTTGTGCATTTAGTTACATTTTCGTTATTGGCTCAGAAACTTCCAGGAGGTGTCAAATTAGTCAACGGCTAATTGCGAACGTGACACGAACTAATACAGTTGATGGAATTATAGCTTTTGCCCAAATGAAAACGCGAATTCTTCTGGTCTCTAATTATAGCCCGTCTCATGTAAGAATTCAATTTTTTGACGGTTGTGTTCATATTGCTTGTTGCCGTGAAATGAATGTTCTCCTCTCTCGTAATTTTTTTACTCTAACACACTCAGTTGGCTTTCATCAAAATGAAAAGTAATTTTCTGTAAAAAAAAAAATTATACGCACGGTATTCTTCAGAGCTGTCGAAAAATGGAATTAATATGTGAGACAGACTATACGTCACATTCATTCAGCAATGTACTGCCTTTGTGAAACCAGCAAGCTGGGGTTCGGTTCTGTTATAGCGTAGTCGGGGTTTGTGTTGAGCTATTAAGAGCCCTATACAGGAGACGCTAGATGCCGTGTTTGAGATACCGAATCATGAAGGCGATAAGTCTGGTTCGTGGGTCAACAATCGTATTGCCTTTATACACGGGCCCGAAAACGGTGTACTTTGTTTTGGTTGTAGGGTTTTTCCTATGGGGCTATAAGTAGAGACATGCAAAATTCGCGTTATTATTGGCTAACAGACTAAACTTCACTTTCCTATACAAACCCGAGCATAATCTGCTATTCAATTTGCCACGAACTTTTATGTGTTGTCATTTACGTGTGTTGCGTCTTTTCTGAGATTGGCCACTCTACCGTGTGAGCATTCTCCGCGGCAAGTCACGACAATATCGGGCACCGGGAGTCGTCGATCGAGCCTATAGTCAATTGGAGTCTAGTCAGCTGACAGAAAATAACGCGAATTTTGCATGTCTCTAGCTATAAGCAATGACCCTACGTTTATATTTACGGAAAGTTTGTCGTTAAGTCCAGCGCGTGAGTTTTTTTAAGGTTCCAGTTAGTATTTTTTGCTTGGCAGCACTTTGACACAGCCGTATTTTGGCATTTTTAAGTGCGCCGAAACCATGTTTCTAACCATGAAATCTAGAAAACAAAAAAAGAGAAACATAGTTTCAAATGTGTTTTTTTCTCGTAGATATAGATAGTCGTACGCACGTTTAGTAGTATAATTTAAAAAAAAAAAAATATTCACGAATCACGCTGCAACACTGTGTTCGTGCGCCACTTTCATAGGGCTCTTGAACAATTTTTATAGTCATGTTTTTTGTATTTGTACCAAATCCCTTTTCTTTTCTTATTTTAGAATTAAATTATGACAAAATTTTGCTAGTGTGAAATATTTTTATCTCATAGTTTTTGCGCAATGACTGATAAACATAAAAATTTGCGTGTTACGGTTTTATGAAGTCAGTAAAACCAACCGACAAACGAAACTGAAAATAATTCACAGTGAATAATAGTGATGTAGGCTACAACGTCTCCTAAGATTCAAATAATTATTTCTTCTAATATTAAATTTTTTTTACGTTTTAATTTAAAATTTCAGCAACCCCCCTTTTTTTTTCAGTACAAAAAATATTACTTTTTTTATATTAAGACGTTGTAACCTACGTCGTTATTCGCTGTAATTTTTATTTTTTATTTTGTTAAGTCTGTTGGTGCTAGTGGACTACTTAAACTGTAACATGCAAGTTTTTACATTTATGAGTCATTACGCAAAAACTATGAGAGATAAAAAAAAATTCGTAAGAACAAAATTTAGTCGCAATTTATGTCTAAAATAATAAAAAACATAGTACAAATATAAAAATATAACGGATGAAATTTGCTGTGGATCGTGCTCTTTAGGCGGCCGCCTGAGTGAAGGTATTTTGCGCGTTCGAGGTGTAGAAGTGCGGGAGCTGTAAGGACTACACAGCACGCCTTTAGGCCGTGTCCGAACTCGCCTGAAGTATGTACTTGTGTGCACCTACCCCCGGAAGTGACATCGCAAGGGCTGTCCGAATTGGAAGTGAAGTACGTAAGTACGCAAGGGAACGAATGTGTGTACTTCTCGCGCCCCTCACGACCTTCATGCGTCGCCATCTTAAAATTTTGCCGTTTGTTGTTTAGTATTTGCAGGTTAATGTGATAAACAAAGCACAAACTTCTAGATGGATGCTTCGACTCTGTTTGTTTGTAAGTACATACAACTAATACATTTACTAGAACTATTACAAATAACCAGTTCTTAGGTTTTAATTACGTAAATTATATTATCGAATGTATATCATGCTTACTGCTAGGAACTAGGTTATGATTTCGTATGCAGTCATATTTTGTCATGTCACATTAATGTATTTTTTTAATTTTACATTGCGCATGAATATTCTGCGAAGAAAGACTGATGTTACCTTTTACGCCGTCGTTCATCACTGACGAAATCACAACATTTCATGAAAATTTTCAGGAATACTTCTGGCTAGTTCATTTAAAATACGAAGCCAACAAGGGTCGTCTGAATTCGTCTAGTATAGATCGGGGCAAGTGAAGTACGCAGGGGTAGAAGTACAGAAGTGCATACCTGTGAATTCGAATACGGCTTTACCTAGCCTCTAGGCGCTATAGTCACTGAACTGTCATGCAGTCTTCTCGCCCACAACTCACCTCTACTATGACATTCGGTGGTGACCTAATAATTTCGTAACTTATATTAAGGTTCTTATCTAGGTAGGCTATGTTGGTGTATGTGAGGCACAAAACTGATGGAGCGTTAAGAGTGACGTCGGTCGGTGTATGTAATACAATATCGCCTCTGCACGCAAACCCAGCAACTAGCGCGCAGAGATTTACTATGATTCGTTTTCCTATGAGACTTTAAGAGTGTGTGGTAGATAAATAAACGCTGAAAACATCAATTGATTTCTACGCTTTTTTCGAAGCCAATATGGATAAAATACTCAGTGACAATCCTTGATAATGGTATTTGCCGATTTTATGGGTAAATATTTATCCAGAATTACTAATTCGTTACGCGTGATCTCTTGCGCCGCAGTTAAATGCACGAGGTTCCGGCGTCAGAGATTGTGCCTCAGAAGTTTGTAACACTGGAAACATTTTTGTTTAAAACGTTGGCTAAAACTATTGTCTAGGATTGCTATTCATTAATTTTCGCAAATTGGTTTCAAGAAACCTACAGTTGTAGATTATTGCTTTGAGCGTTGAATTATGTACCACGCCCTCTTAAGCGGTGACCGTATTATTTTATTTGAGATACTTACGGTTCAAATTCTAGCGCCTATTCCTATTATTGTGTTTTTCGAATCCGGTTGGAATGTTCCTAGATACGGCAGTTTAAAAAAAAAGCTATTTTTAGCCACGTTGAGAGTCTTGAAAATCGTGATTCCAATAAGCGGTCCTAATTTTTAAACTAATAGAAACATAGTTTGAAATGTGTTTTCTTTTCATAGATGTGCAAACGTAATGTGTGTTGAGATGTTTCTCCCAAATATGATTATTTGTAACTCGCTGCGATGCGTTTCAAGCGCAGGTAGGTAGGATCCTCAGAAACATTCATTTTGGCCATTTTCGTCCGTTAGAAAATATGCTTTAAGGCCACGTGTCCGTATTTATGCAAAATTAGTAAGTTTTATTTTTTAAATCCTGAAAGGGAGCAGATATCGCAAAACCGTGACATGGAAATGTTTGAAATTGTTTATACTATGTAGATTTTAATTTTTTTCCTAAGGTACATTTTTATAATTTTGGTTGATTATTGACTTTAAGAAAATTTCATCAAGTAAAAAAAAAAAAGACGACATAGTACAAACAATTTCAAACATTTCTATGTAAGGATTTTGTGATATCAGCATCCTTTCAGGATTTAAAAAATTAAACTCTCAAAAACAGCATAAATAGGTACCCGTGGTCCTATTGAGAAGTGGAGTACTTGAAATGGGTTTGAAAACATATTTCCTCGCACATTTCAACACATTTAAAGCTCGTGGTAGGCGGCTCCTCGCTGTGCGTAGTCGCAACACGTGCTGTATGTAGACTGTGTGTACGGAGCATGTAAAAGAGTGGAGGAAGTCCACCTGTGGTCCAGACCCCCTCGAGGCAGGCACGAGCCCGTGTTGCGACGACCTTGATCCCGTGTGCCCTTGACCGCCGCAGCCTCCACGACTCCAGGGCGGCCAGCACTTGCCTCTCCGCTCCCCTGCCTTACCTCTGTGCCCCATCGAGCGTTCTTAGCTTGCTCTCTGGCTGGCCTTCAGCTCCTCACGTGTGTGCATGTGGACGTCCATAAGGACGCTGGCCCAACACCCGACCTTGGACGACTCGACCAATGTGTAAGTGTAACTGATGTATGGTGTCACAATAACCTTATCCTGATTGCTGCAGTCAACAGAGAGAAGTAAGTGGCTGCCAATAACCGTACGACAAAGCTGCCGATGTGCATATAAGTGTAGAGCCCGGTAATTTTCGCGAAAAGAATTTTGCAGCACTTTGTTTCAGTGTCTTACGTGCGCACCTGCATCTTTGCTATGTGGTCAGTGATTGGATGCCGTAACACCCAGCGTGTGGAGGTTAAACCCGCAAATCACAGACGTGATGTGTGACAGTTATCCGTGTACTGATTGGCACAGTCAAATGAATAATGACTCTGCACAAAAACACTCTGTCAATAGCCATGAAATTGAGCTGCAGGTGTGCACGTAAGACACTGAAACAAAGTGGGGCAAAAATCTTTCCGCCAAAACTACCGGGCCCTACATATAAGGCGTTGAAACAAACTCGTTGCTGTAGCCATAATCTCATAGCCGCCTTTGTAGCCCAGTCAATAAAGGTTTTGTGTCAAGAATAATTAGGGTAAAGTTTTTTTTTTTTTTATGGTGGACCACTACTGGAGTAGTATTTCCTAAAAGTCCACACTATTTCCCCTCAAAGTTGGAGAACGCAGACTTTTACATAATTGTTTATTTTTCCGCAACCAATGTTTGGATCAAGATGTTCATTCTTTTGTTATCAGTAGAGGCACTGTTTTATGGTGAAAATATGTTGTACCAATTTGTTTCAGTGCCTTATGTGCACATCTGTAGCTCTGCTTCATGGCCAGAGATTGGATGTTTTAACTATCACTTATCTTGGGGGTCTACTGGCATGTCACAGACGTGTGAAGCCACAATTGCCTTAAGAGGCTTATGCACCTGACGCATGAACGATGTTGTAGCGTGCCGCGCCTTTTCTATTCTATGCGAAACTCCTTAACTTATTCACAGTATGTCTAACTGCGAAAAGAACACAGGGTTCAAACTAGGCTTCTATCATTTAAAAAATGCAACATGCTCATTAGAAACATGTTTTCAGGGCCCCTCAAAATGGCTAAAAACTGCTTTATTAGACTGCCGTAAGTGGAAAAATACCACCCTAAATCTTCAAACTCAACGTTAGAAGCATGCGTTGGTCTTTACTACAAACGTCCCTCTATTAATATTCTACAGTCGCCGCTTTAAGTCCCGTAGGAAAAAGACAAGTAGGAAAACACTGCACGCCAGTTTGGCGCGTAGCGAATAGAAGCGACGCAGTTACTGTCGAGTGTGGAAAGTTGAACCTTATCACTTCACTGTCTCCGTGCATTAAACGCGTAAAATTACATTCGGTACATAGCCCTCTTAATGTTATTGTTGCAGTCAAATGAGAGCCATGTTTGTACAGGCACGCTCCCAATAACCTGAAGCAGAGCTGTCACGTAAGATACTGAAACAAAGTGAAGCAACAATCTTTTCGCGACAAAATCGTGGCTCTAGTTATCAGTGGTGAAGCCTGGAGTGTTCCAGAGCATGCGCTGCTAAGCAGTGACTACAGGTCACGGTCGTAGAAGAGGTCTGGACACGCTTAATATTATATATTTTCTACTGCGATGTGCAATATGATTTCATTTTAATTTCCTGTATACCTTTATTGTTAAATAATCATTGCGTTACTTTATTCTGTTTTGTTTGTCGTTTTACATGTTACTGTTAACGTTCATGAATAGTTACAATATGTGTTTAAATATTGGTGTCGATTATTTTACATTTCTCCCATAGTACATTTGTATGACATTGTCGTCTACCTGAGCAATATGGTTTTCTGCCCGGATTTCTGCATTGTGTATCGTGCTATGGACGATGTCGCTGTTCAAAGATATTTCTCGGGGTTCTTCATACCTATCCCATTCACACGCATAGGTTCCCACGACTTAACGTTTTCATACTCGCCTAAATACCACCAGTTCGTGAATGGTATTCTACGCTCAATGCCTGTCTGCCACTAGACGTGGTGAGCATTCTGGACACCCCTGATTACAAGCTACAATCACTTGAACACTGCATGTTTCCATTGACAGGCCTTTCCTTCGATCACGTGAATGTGCTTCGCACGCTCTCACTTAAGGGGGATTGATCCCTGTCAGATCGGTTTAACGGTTTTTCTTATAACTCAGGGAATAGACACATTGTTTTACTTTTTTCACGCTGACAAGGCATAGTTTAATCGTTCATTCACTTTTTGGAATCCATATGGCACTGTTTCTGTTAATGTTGTCGGCCTCTGTAGTCGCTCCTGTAAATAAAGCAATATTTCCTTTTCAGCTGTTTCCCGTTACAAAATAATGAATATATTATGGTTCCAGCAATTACAGAAAATTGATTAAGATTGTATCTATGCCTTGTCCTGACAAAAATTTTGATACATCGACTGGAACAGAAGTTATAGAGAAGAAACAGATAAATCCAAGGTGGTAGGGATCAATACTCCCTAAAACGCGAATAGACAGTACCTTTCGCTCGAACATGGAGTTGTTACCCTATTTGACTTCCCGCTATTGTAATACATGATGCCTGTTATTGGTCTGCAGACATCTATGTTGTGTCATATATGCCAATTATATATGCTGCAAGAAACTACAGCGTTTCCGAGGGTTTGTTGGCAGAAAACATTTTCGCGATATACCCTCAAATATACCTACATATGATCATTGTAACCATGCAGGCATATTTCTTGTGAGAAGTTTCCTCGCGTTAGTTGGAAGGTAACGTGGTTGTGGGAACGCGGGCAAGTCGACTCTTGTTATCGGAGGGGGAGAGAAAGGGACAGAGAGGTTTGTTATCGAGAGCGCAGGGTCGACTACACTTCTGTTTGTCGTCTGGTCTGTGGCTGGGGGTGATCCATTACGATCGGTGTGTGTTCTCGGGGTCGTCTGTAGGGCGGTAAACATTGACGTAAGGGTTGGGTGAGACGAGACGTGGGGGGAGGGTCGACGGAAGCGCCCTGTAGCGCTTATCACCCATTACCTTATCTTATCCTTCAGGGACAACCCCATTCTTTAACCTTTTTCCCCGTCTTTCCCAAAGGAAATATTTTACTGCTGAAAGTAGATTTTAGGTTTGCAGTAAAATAGACTTTTAAGGCGGTATGGGATATAATTCATGTCTTAAAACATTATTTTAAAATTGTAGCTTTTTCTAAGCCAACTTAAAAAAAAAAACATTAATTATCGATAGGGACCCCTATTTTTCGCGAAAAGAATTTTGCCCCATTTTGTTTCAGTGTCTTACGTACACATCTGCCATTCTGCTTCATGTTCATTGGCAGCGTGTCTATGTGAAGAGCAGTATCTCATTTGACTGAGCCAATTACAATAAAGTTTCTGCATCACCATACGTCCGTGATCTGCCGGTAGATTCCCTAGGCTGGTGAAGAGTTAAAATATCCAATGACTGACCACGAAGCAGAACTGCAGATGTGCACGTAAGGCACCGAAATAAAGCGGGACAAAATTATTTTCGCGAAAAACAGGGGTCCCTTATTCTAGACAATAGTTCTTGCCAACTTTCTGAGCAAAATTTTTTTCCAAGTAACGTGTTTCTGAGGAACAATCTGTGATGCCAGAATCTCGTACATTTAATTGCGGTACATGATATCACGCTTTAAAAAAATGCATCATTTTGGATAAATGTTTGCTCTTGAAGTTGACAAATATCATTATCTTCGCTTCTTGTTTTCGAGCTTTTCCATATAGACTTTCAAAAGCACGTGTATTTCAGTTGATGTTTTTAGTGTTTATCCATCTACCACGCACTCTTAAGTCGGCGTGGCACATGATTAAATGCTAAAAACGTTTATAGAAATGTGCAGGAATCCAAAGATCAGCAATCAGAAAGAGGAATTCTTGAACAAAATTTTGGTTCCAACGTAATGAGGTTTTGTGGTGAACTATTTATGACGTAATTTTGTAACGTCTTTTTCGACGCAAGATATAACGTTTTGATCTGTGTTGCGTTTTAAATTCCTGTAAATTTTAATGAACGTTTTCAGCGTTAATGTGTGTGCCACGTCCTCTTATAATGTGGATATAAGTATGTCCCTTTTGTATCCCAAAATTCAGTGATAGCGGCTTATCCCATAATATGGATTCGCTCGTTAAGAAGTTATATAGTCTATATTTTCGGCGGGGTGCTCTGTTGACTATTCAACCATGGCTTTCTACCTACTAGTATGTTAACGGTAGTGTGGATACACGTGAGCTTGACAACTGTGGCATTTTAAAGAGATCGTGACCAACTTGTGCAAAGTAATTATAAAATTTTGTGCAACAAAAGAAGCTATTGAAAAAAGAGTTAGGCTATAAGCAACCTTTCTTCCGAAATGTGCATATTGCACGTATTTAAACATGTTTCATAGTCACAAAATCACATCCTTAGTAGTCATGTACAAGGACCTGTTTTAACTCCTGAGAGTCTCTAAGTAAAGAACAAAATACTGCTGAACTGTATTGGCAGTAGTTAGTAATGCAGCCAAATATGGCAACGCTTAGGTATGTATGTCATATACGTACTCGTGTTAGTAGCTTAGTTAAAGACTATTTGCTATTTGATTACGTCGTCATATTTATGCCACTTTTTAAGTTTATACAGCATACGAAATGTAAATAAGCCGGTCAGGTTCTCTGTTCACGAGTTAGCCTAACATTTTGTGTGCTGAGAACGTAATGTTACGTTGTCTAGCGGTAGACGATTAGGAACACCTGATTTTCGAGAAAAGATTTTTGTACCAGTTTTTTTTTTCCAACGCCTGATGTGAACTTATTTAGTTGTATTGTGTGGTAATTGGCAGGTGTGTTTGCACACAGGCACTTACTTGACTGTGTTAGACATCTGTGATGTACGTGTAGAACCAGAAGACCCTGACAGTTAAAAACCATCCAACCACTGACGCTGAAGCAGAGCTGCAGATGTGCTCATAAGACTTCCAAAGCAAAGCAAATGATGCAAAAATATCTATGCCATAACATCGTATCTCTAGAACTCCGCCGCCTTCGATGTAGCCACAATAGGACCATGAACTTTTCGCAACAAAAATTTTGCCACATTTTGTTTCAGTGCTTTATGCGCACATCTGCAGTTCTGCTTCATAGTCGGTGATTGGATGTTTTAACTCTCACGTGCTTTGGGGTTCTTCCCGTAAATCACACGGGTGTGGTGTTGCAGTGACCATATAGTGTCTCGTGCATGGCTATTGTGTTGCCCCTTCCAGTGGTGGATTTAGAAATATATTTGGGAGGGTTGTGTGATTTTATGGATTGTAAAAATTACCAGCCATCTCAAAATTATGGTTGTTTACTGTTACAGAACATTAAAAATAACATACATGCAAGGACACATTAAATATATTTGGTTATCATAGAGCAAAACTCAGGTTTTCTTGGACCGACTGGACATACTTTGGCTACATAATGTTCAACATGGTATTTTGAGGGAGGGGGGCTCAGTCCGGAAAGAATTTCCCCCCCCCCCACCCTTTCCAACCTAAATCTGCCCCAGTTCTCATCACTTCACTCGCCAGCTTTTAAGAAAGTTAGTAGTCGCTGCCTTTGTTTTATTTATTTTTTTCTCAGTTTGAAGCACGGAAACGGGAAAGGCGATAAATCAAATATAACACGTCCGTCAAACACCTCATCGCCTCTAGGCGCGAAGGACTAAACTAGTGTGCAGTGTTTTCGTAGAAACCGTTTTTCAACAGGACTTCAAGCGATGACCCTGTTATTTTATTTGTGGAAAGTGTGTGGTAAAGTCCAATGCAGGTTTCTATGATTTTGTTTTACGTTTACGATTGATATTTTCTCAGCTACAGCAATGTGAATAACGACATTTTTAGCACTTTTGAGGAGCTTGGAAATCATGTTTTTAATTAGCGGGTGGCATTTTTAAAATCATAGGGATAAAGTTTGAAGTGTGTCTTCTTTTAGTAGATAAACGCATTGGAAATATTTTTAGTATTTTTACAAGAACAATACTTTCCGTACCACGCTACAGCACTTCTCACACGCCAGGTGCACTAACTCTTAAGACCGTTAAACCCTCGTAACTTAACATGTGGGTCATTGAACTCGCTAAATATTCCTTTCACTAGCCATCGACCGCCACTGATAATATTTGTATAGTTGTGACACAGTATAGCGGCGAGGACAGAGTGTGTGACGGGGCTGGTGGTTGTTGTTACAGCGGAGAGCGACATCTGCTCGTTCAGCCAGCGGACGAGGCACTTCGTGTCTGCGCGGCCTCCAGAGGCTGGGAGCTCGACGCTGTTCAGCTCGGAGACGAGGCCGGCCGCCGTGCGACGTCTGTACGAGGCTGCCGCGAGGACCCCGGTGCCTGCGCTGCGACTACTGGACCGCTATCGCCGCGACGGCCAGCGTGCCTCCCGGTACTTCGTGTGCACGCCCGTGCTGGGAGCCAACCGCCGCCACAGACGAGCTCCTGACCTGGACATCGAGACCAGGAAGGTGAGTACCTCCCTTGTTTTGACTATAGTATTCTTTTGTGTTATGAGGTGATCCGGGGCAGTGGCGGCCAGGAGGGGCTGCAGATAGTCGGAACTGTACACTCGATGAACGCGCCGTAGACCAACGACCATGAAAGACTTGCCGGCTACTAGATCTTTTGTGACCACTGCACATAAGCGTGTCAGTGGCTGTAGAGCCAACCAGCACACAACCCTGTACTGTACAGCTCTTGGTAACTGCAGCCCCACCTGGCAGCAACCCACGAGCCGCCACTGATCCGGGGGAGGAGCGGGACCCAAGTGTGTTTCAGGGCTGAGCCACGTACATACGCCTATAGACTGTTCACTATAAGTGAGCACTGGTTAACTTTTTCTTTCAGCCATTTTGAATTTATCTTGAATATTTTTTTTTTACTTGAAAACGTTCCTTGAACAAGAAAACAGTGTAAACGTTTCACCAATCTCTACACTTAACATATTTAGCCTAAATAAAATACAATTTTTGGATATTAAAGATGTTGAGGAGTGCTCAGTTTAAAGTGAACAGACTATACATTGCAGCAGAGAGGGATTGGGCAATAATGGCCGTAATTTGGGCCATTGCTGCCTCCCTAAGTATACCTATAGCTAGGACCCGGTAGTTTTCGCGAAAAGATTTTTGCCCCACTTTGTTTCAGTGTCTTACGTGTACACCTGCAGCTCAACTTCATGATTATTAGAGACCTGAAAAATTCGCGGGTTCACTGACGTGTAGGCTAGCTTCAAAGAATATTTGTGAAATCATGCAAACAGCAGCTGTTTATTAGCTGCTCGCTGACACAGTCAAATGGGCCTGTATTCATCGACAGTATTATTTCTGGCTCAACTACTTCCAGGAAGTGTCGAGTAAATCAACGGCCAATTATGAACGTGATACACACCTATAGTTGCTGGAACTCTAGCTTGTGCCTAAAAGAAAACGCGAATTTTTCAGGTCTCTAATGATTATTGACAGAGTGTTTTTGTGCAGAGTTATTATTCGTTTGACTGTGCCAATCAGTACATGAATAACTGTGACACAACACGTCTTTGATTTGCGGGTTTAACCTCCAGACGTTGTATGTTAAGGCATCCAATCACTGACCACAAAGCAGAGATGCAGGTGCGCACGTTAGGCACTGAAACAAAGTGTTGCAAAAATCTTTTCGCGAAAACTACCGAGTCCTACCTATAGCTTAACCTATAACTAGAGACAGTTGATTTTTGCGAAATGAATTTTGCTCCACTTTGTTTCAGTGCCTAACGTGCAGACCTGTAGCTCTGCTTCACGGTCAGTGATTGGACGTTTACTCACGAGTTGTAGGATTCTACTGGCAAGTCATAGACGCGTGGTGTTGCTGTAACCTTGCTGTGATTGGCTCAGTGAAATGAGAGTAGTCTCTTCATAAAGGCACGCTGCCCAGTAACCACGAAGCAGAACTGCAGGTGTGCATGTAAGGCATTGAAACAAAAATATGGCAAAATCAGCAGTCCCTGCCTATAACTAAGAAAAGTGAAGGAAAAATCGACAAAGACACAGTAAGAAAACCCTCTTGACAGGCAGGAGTGTAACCACTCAGCCGTTACATGCTTATAAATACTTTCTGTAAACAGAAGAACGTCCACGTTTTCTTTATTTGTGGAGTTGTGAAATTCGTAGTAGAGGGTGTCTAGTACCGCTCTCACCGCCGTCATCCGCATATACTTCCCTGGAATCCTGGTGAATACTAGGATAGCTATTTATGTGTTGAATAATATTCCTTGTACCTCAGTCGCATTTCACGGTACAGTCTTTTTGGATAACTTTGTATTGGACAGGCAACGTAGTACCAGCAGCCTATAGTTTAATTTCAATTGGAGATTCAAATATGATATTAATATGATTGAATTCTTGATTTATACATTTGTAAAATGGGAAGTTTAATTAATGGCAGAAGGTCACAAACCCATTCTATAAAAGAAAATATAAAATAAAATGCATGGTGCAGTGTTACTCCAAAATGTTACAAAGTTTCCCCAAACACGACTGTTCCGCATTCGGGCCAGTTTTTGCTGTGAAAAGAGGAATATATATAAGTGTGTGTGTGTGTGTGTGTGTGTGTGTGTGTGTGTCTGTATACAAACAGTGAACTGCGGTGCGACGGCAGACTCGACTTCGCGGCTCTGTACATACCTGATCACATTCTGTGATTTCTTTAGCCACGTGCTTATCAGTTCTGTATGCGACCGCTGTATAGGATGTTAATCACAAGATGAGTATTCATGGATATACGCCATTGCTTGCGAATGTTGCCAAGTCGCAGATGCGGGTTTATCTGCGACTTGGCAACATTCGCAAGCAATGGCGTATATCCGTGAATACTCATCTTGTCATACATCCCCATTGCAAAAATCTTTCAAAGATAATATGTTAATCGCCCTGTACCGTGGATATTTTATTTATTGAATTCGAACATTATTCGCAGTAGCCTACGACGCTCGGCCAATGGGAGACGTTGAACTAGCCTGCAGATTTTTGGAGTCTAGTCTGCTGGCAGGAAATTATGAGAATGCGTCAGATCCTTACAAGCAAACGTAATATAAAAAATCAGGTTTTTTGTATTCTACCCTGGCACCGAAATAAACTGCGAGATTTCCATGCATGTAATAAATCAATCCAAGTCATCTCTTTTCAATCGAAGTTGTTGCCGTCCAAGTTTGTTCCTGGCTATATTTTTACTCTGAACACGTTATGGGCACGAAGAGGTGTATTCAGACAGCATTCTGATGCGTAGTGTCTTTCCTGTGTTTGTCCCGCCATTACCTTCCCTTCCCCGCGAGTCTCAAGCGAGGGAATATAGCTGCAGGCTTCTTTGGTAACCACCAACACGCCGGCTGCTATTGTCTGCGAGGTGAGTGTGGGTTCGTGGTGAGTCACCCGACCATGCTTGCGGTGTCATGATGTGACCCCCCGCACCATTCACCTGCATCGTATACACCACATAGGTGTGCCGAGATGTTTTCATATTTTCATTAGAAACAATGAGAAAGCGGGTGGTATATTACAAGTGTGTGTGTGTCTATATGTGTGTGTGTATATATATATATATATATATATATATATATATATATATATATATATATATATATATATAGACACACACATACCAGAAGCGATTTCCCCAACTTTTCCAGGTTTTCCCTCTTTTCCAGACCCGTAGCAACCCTGTCTGGAAAAGAGGGAAAACTTTGAAAAGTTGGGAAAATAACTTCTGGTGACTGGAAATTCAAAACTGTGGAACAAACTGTAGGCTTAGCAATAAGAGTTTGCAGGCTTTTACTGTTGTTGTCTAGTTGACTAGCTTGACGTCTGGACTGGAGTCACTTCTTCATGGCTGCAGGCTTCGCGATTGACTTTTGAACAATTGCACAACCATTCACTGTATGAAAATGAAATCTTAGCAATTCACTTTAAAAATAGTTCCACTTAATTATACCGCATTACAGTTCTCTGGGTTTTGGTAACTGAGTGTGTCGAACACAAGTAACTTTAGTAGGTACATTTATAAAAAGTTTTTTTAAAACAGTCATGCAAATGTAACTTATTTTTAACACTTTAAGTTAAATTATCGTGATATTTAATTCCCCAAAAATGAGGAAATTCAGAATTTTTGTTTGGGAAACCTGGAAAAGTTGGGGAAATTCAATCTGGAAACTCTGTAGCAACCCTGAACATGTGTTACGTATAGGGCCGTGTTCGATTTCAGTGCAACGTGGCCTTGATCAATTGCCCCTGAGTCCTAAGCCCTTGTTTCTTCCATGTATATAGTAGGGTGCATTTTGTGAATTTGGACCTAGGGCGTTGCTCGTCCCCTTAGGCTGAAGGGGACATTCTAGGGTGTACAGGAGCCCTTGATGTGAATTCGAACAGCAGCACGTGTGGCGTCACTTCCGCGATGCGTTTTTCAAGGGCTTGAGCCTAGTAAGGGCCCTTAGACGGCCAAATCGAACACGGCTTAAGGGTGTTCCAGTGTGGAAAAATCGTAATTTTATATTTGTATACAATAGGGTTAGTTTTGTAGACATTACTTGAGAGTACAATTTCCTCTTACGAAAAAAATTTAGCTCAGCCAGTTTTTTCCATAATGTAATTCCAAAGCAAAAATGTGCATATTTTTACTTCATGCAAAACTTGAAAACCAATAAACATAATGAAATGGAAAAAATCACATCAACACTACATGCCACAGTGTACAGCTTGAAACATATAGAAATCCTTTACAAAAAAAATTTCTTTTAAAACTTTTTTTAAAAATATAAAATGTTTATGTAAATGGTTTCTATCTGTTTCAAGCTGTACATTGTGGCATGTAGTTTTGATGTGATTTTTTCCATTTCATTATGTTTATTGGTTTTCAAGTTTTGCATGAAGTAAAAATATGCAAATTTTGAGTTTGAACTGACATGGAAAAACTGGCTGAGCTAAATTTTTTTCGTAATAGGAAAATGTACTCTCAAATAGTGTCTACGAATCTAACCCTGTTTTATACAAAAATAAAATTATGATTTTTCCACATTTGAACGCCCTTAAGTATGTATGTATATGTGTATATATATACACACACACACACACAAACAAATATATAGTGTAAACCGACCATATATCGATATATACCTCAATATCGTGATAAACCACTTTTCGGGCTTCACATAATTGCAAGATCTGTACACCGAGATCACTAGGTTACCAGTAGAGAGCAGGCATGTGTAGTTTAGGCAATAAATGACCAATAATATAATATCATAGTTATACTCTGTTTCATATAACTTTGGATAAATTTGACAGCAACTTATGGGCAATACTTTTTTAGTATTTTGTAATTTGTTGCACAATGCAAGACGTTTTTAGATCTAAAATGAACCTGAAATGTCCATTTTAGCATTTGTACTGCAAAGTTTCCCTCGTGTAGTGACACAAATAACAAAACATTACAAATTATTGCCCATAAGTTGCTGTCAGATTTATCCAAACTTATATGAAATGGAGTATATAATGTTTAACGTATTTCTGTTCTTGACGTTTTAAGTATCAGGAAATAATTCAGTTAATACTGTGCATTATGTTTGCTACTGTAAGTCTAATGCCGTGCATTAACGGTGGCCGCCTGAGTGAACATGTTTTGCGCTTTCGAGGCCTAGAAGTGCAGAAGCGGTAAGGACGACACAGCACGGGCATTATGCCTATCCTCCAGGCGCAAGTCAGAGAGCTTGCGTGCAGTCTTCTCGCCGACAACTCGCCTCTATGAGACTTTCAGCGTCAACCCTATCATTTTATGACGTAAAATGAAAGTTATACTGCGCGTATACCTTTAAAAAAAAGTCTGCACCAAATTTCTTCTTGCCTAAAAAAGGATCACAAAAACACCATATTCGGGAGCTTAATATAGCGATAAATGGAGGAGCTGGAATGGGTATACACACGTGTGACGTTCTTTGACTGCTATTCCTAAGCTGACGTTATTTACCCATGCTGGAGTATAAAAAATTTGCAACTGCCGAAGCTCTGCACGTCTTTCGGCGTGCTGAGCAGACGGCCATTTTAAATATAGACAGTATTTCCACCATACACAATGTTGAAACATACATTTCCCTCAGTATTCGGTATAATTAAAGATGATGGTTTATCACGGGAAAACTTGACTGTTTGCTGGGTTTCAATGCAACGTTCAGCTTGCCAGAAGATTACTGGCTTTCCTTTGTACGTGAAGCTGTTACCCTATTTGACTGAGCCGGTAAAAATGCCGCTATCGTAATATTTGATGCCTGTTATCGGTCTACAGACAGCTACGTTGTGTCAGATGTAATATCACACAATCATACATGTTGCAAGAAACTACAGTGTTTTGGCACAAAAAATGTTCGCGATGAGAAACTCTAAGCATCATGTCGAGGTACAATATATTTTCTTTTCCGGTATCAACATCGCTGGCCCAGGCACGCAGCGTGGTGACTCAGCTGGTCCGCGTCGGCCCCGAGGCACGCTCGCGCTTGGCGGGAAATGACGGTGGGGCTTGTGTTTGTCGGCGACCTTGGCGATCCACGCCGTCATTGGTCGGCGCGCGACGACCGCACTTCCTCTCCCGCAGCTTCCTTCTCCGCTCCGCAGCCCGGCCAACCGGGCCTGCACCTGTACCAGGTCCTCGAGGGAAAACAAATCCTCAAAACCGATGGTTGCCGAAGTTCCCCTCCTCCGATGGACATCTTATGCAACGAAAAATAAATTTCGTGTTGAAATTGTGCATCTCCACTAACGCATATAATTAAGAAATATATAATCAATGGCAGATTTATAAACATATTTTATGGGGGGGGGGGGGGAAGCGGCTTACGTGATTGTATGGGTTGTAAAAAATACCAGCCATCTCTAAAGTGTGGTTGTTTACTCTTACATTACATACAAGTAGGACACATTAAACATACTAGGATCATCATAGAGCAAAATTCCAGTTTCCTTGAGGCGACTGGACATACTTTGGCTACATACTGTTAAACATGATTTGGGAGGGGGGAGGTCCTTCAGTCCGGTAGCCCCCTCACTTAAATCCGTCACTGAATAGCTTTATTTTGTACTAGTTGTCCCAGTATGCGTTGCATTGTCCATTAAATGTTTTGTACATCCCGCTGTGCCCAAATAGATAGTTACAATGCACAATTTTATCTTTTGTTGGTAAATATACTTATGTTAGTTTTACCTTGGGGGAGAGGGGTCACGTGTCCCCAGAGGCTACACCTATGTTTGCGGAAGTCATCATTCACGCTGGTGAGAGGGGTTTCTGTCGTACTCTAGCGTCGAAGTCTCCGTGTTTAGCTTCCCACCATTGAATCAGCGTGAATGTTTGCTTGCTAGTGCTCGTTTGTTGCAGTCGTAACGTCAAAGAGCTGGGCCCCGGGAGTCGCTACTGGCGACGTGGCAACAATTGCATTCCACGCAGGTCCCATTGTGTTTTACAATTCCACCGTCCTTTCTCCTATCGGCTTGGCCATGTCCTCTTATCCGCGCGCGGTTCGCCTGTGCACGTGAAGTGTAGATCGACATCCAGGGGTGGACAAACAGTTGCGCAGCTAACACAGTCATTTTGTCTGACGTATATAGCCATGCTTCGTCTACATGTGTTTGAAATGCCTGTTGCGTTCTGGTTCTCTATGCAAGTGCAAAGAAAAAAATACGGTTTTCTGGTGAATACACAATATTTTGTCAATATGGACCTCACCAAAATTTTTATCGCTGCAAAACTTTACTGAGGCAGCAAAAAATGTTATGTCTACCACAAAAAAAAAAAGGTGGTGAGGTCTTAGTGACCAAAGTTATTGTGGTTGCCACAATCATTTTTTTTCCACCAGTGTGTGGTTAGCGTAAATAACCTCTCACTACGGCGATTCGCGACTTGATTCTTGGTGGATCTTATCGGGATGTAGACGTACGGGAAACGTAGCCGTATGTTGAAGCTACAGTTAATTTTTTTTTTATCACTGCGCTTCGGTTTATCCTACACTGCATCTTCGTTGTAGTCTGTCCACGATATAAAACTCCCTGTCTGAACACGTTCACCGAAGTTTATTCTATGTTTTGCGCCTTCAGGCTTTAGCTGTGTTTAATGGTTACATAGGTTTTTAATTTATTTTACATAAAAAATGTTTCTGGGCTTTACCGTTAACAGCCTTTACAAGGTATCATTTCATGCCACGTCTCACCAATTGCATTATATTGGCCTCGACCAAAACGTTGATTTGGTTCACTTTATAGGGTTTAGGATAAAGTAAGCCCAAAAAAACTTGAAAAATACCACTAGTCGTTACTGCATATCATTCAACATTAACAAACGTTGCGTTACTGCTTGTATGGTTGGCAGCTAATTGTCTAATACAGTTCCGTGTATTTTCCTTTTTAAATACAAAAATACTGAAACAATATCGACTGAAATCGATATACATGCATTTTATATACGCTAATTAAAAACCCACCCCCCCTTTTTTTTTTTATCAAACTGTAAAGTTTCCTTCCAACTGTAAAATTTATCTTACACACGCAAACATCAAGTGACGTGTCCAGAGATGTTACATGTTTCCCGTCGTTAGTCGTTACGCGCGGAAAGATACGAATTGGCTGAAAAATAAATTGAGCAGTGATTTTTGAGTGCGTACTTTATCCTAAACCGCCTCTACCAGCCATGTGTCGATTGATGGGTCAGTCCATGGTTAGCTGTAGACTTTCGGTTTTGTGGGTATTGCGATCCCGTTGTTTGTATGAAGGTCTAGATTTTGTGTATGTAAAGAATGGGAGGGAGCTGCATGTAGTCATAGTCTTAGGCAATATTTCCATTCGTAGTCTGAACTCGGGTTCGATCCCCGGCTCCGGCCTTACTGATTTCGGATTTTAATTGTTTCCGAAAAGCTTCAGACGAATACTGGGATGGTCCTTTTTTTGGACGTGGTATACAGCAATTTTCATCACCATATTTTTAATTTTTTATTTGTACAGTTATTTTTTTTATCTCATTTTAGACACAAAATGTGACTAAATTTTGCTCTTATCAATTTTTTTTATCTCTCATAGTTTTCGCGTAATTGCTTGTTAAAGTCAAAATTTGGAAGTTTCCGTTTTACGGACTACACTAAAACCAACTGACATACCAAATTGAAAAAAAAAATCGCAGTGGATAAAGACGTCGCAGACTATAATTTCACGCACATAAAAACAAAGAATAAAAACTTTTTGTGTTTAAATAAAAATGCTGGAATGTAAAATAAAAATTAAAAAAATTCAGTTTTTTTTTAATACAATACACTTTTTTTTTTTTAATTTGGGGTTTAACATAGCTGAATTTGTAGCCTACAACATCGTTAATCACTGTGAATTTTTTTTCGGTTTGGTAAGTGAGTTGGTTTTAGTGTCGTCCGTATAACGGAAACGTGCACATTTTGTCTTTGAACCGTTACGCAAAAGCAATGCGAGGTAATATATATATATATATATATATATATATATATATATATATATATATATATATATATTATAAGATAAAAATGTTGTCACATTTTGCGTCTAAAACAAGAAAAAAAAATCTGGTGCAAATTTAAAAATAAAAACATGATGATGATAATGTTGTACACCGCGCCCTTAACGTATGTCTTGGCCGATTTCCAATTTACTGTCCTTATGTACAGTTGTGTGTTATCCATTTGTAATGACCTCGCTGTCAACGAAACCTAAGCCCAGCAAAGCAAAACATTAGATTGTAATATTATAAGTCACGTTCTATTAACGTTTCCAAAAAAGTTTAATTTTAGTTTTAAAATTTGGGTTTTCAACGTTTATTTATCTACCACACACCCGTGGGTGGTAGATAAATAAACGTTGAAAACCCAAATTGAAATCCACACGATTTGAAAGCTAATATGGAAAAACTACAAAACAACAGTTCTAGATAGTAGTAGCCAAATTTATGAGCAAACATTTACCCAGAATGATGTATTTCTTATGGGTATTCTGTTGCGCCGTAATGAAATGCGCGTGATTTCGGCGTCAGAGATTTTCCTTCAAAAATACGTTTCTCGAGATCATATTTTTGTCCAGAAAGTTTTTTTTATTGGCTTTGAGAAATTTACAATTTTGAAATGATATTTTTAGCGCTGCGTTGCAGCAGCGTCCACGCCCGAAAACGTGTCACACACTGTTAAGAATTTTCGTAAATTTACGGAAATATTTGCAGAAAAGTACTTTTAACATACGAGAGTTGCTTCCGTTATTTTTCGTTTACGGAATTTTTCCTTATAGCAAGTTTACGTATGTTTGATCGTAACTTTCCATAAATTCATGGAAATATGTTTCTGCAATTTTATAGCATATTTTATTGTGTTTCTTAATGTGCATGCACACTGCTGCAAAATGGTCGTGGGTTCGAATCCCGGCAAATTCGAGAATTATTTCTGATTACCAAATGGTACATCATCTCCTCGAAAAAAAAAAACATCAAATAAGAGTATTTCGTATTTCTGGAAAATGGAGTGCCAGGAATTTAAAGAAATTAAATTTCCACGAGGAAAACTGACCGTCCGTAATTTTACGGGCGATTCTGATAACAAGCAAAACTGGGTTTCCGTTATTTTACGAAGATTTCTGGATAATTTTTTGCCTGTCCTGTTCCGTAATTTCACGGAATTTTTTTTAACAGTGATGGACTCGGAGCCGGCGCACGAACAGTACGTTGGTTCGAATCCCGTATATTTTGCCCCGTCTCTTACTACAACATCCGTGTTGACCCGGCGCGGCGTTGGTAATGTTTCCTAGTACTGTAAGGATGATTTTACAAGTGTGTGAACAGCGGGATCGAGTTGAATATGGATTTTCGTGAACATATTTTCTTTTATGCTTATAAGCCGGAGTCTGTGTTTGTTTACTTTTTACGCGCGCTTTTCTGTTTTTCGTCTGCTGCTGACTATTTTCCTTTCTCCCGAGCAGGGTGCACCTGAGTGGATCCGGCGACGAGATCGAGTTGAATATAGGGATCTTGTGAGCGGTAGACTTTTATCGAGTGTGGTTCTTGCCTGATTTTATAGTAATGTCTACTCTATCGACTAGACAGAATATGGTTTTCGTAAGCGCCTTCTGTCTTTTCCGTGCCGGAACTGTTAGCGAAGTAAATTTGTTACGTCAACATTTTTGTTTTTGTGAAAATGTGTCAGGAAAATATGATTTAACTGTAAGGAGAAAAAATAACTAGGGATTCAAAAGCACCGATTTTATCCCGAATGACGTATAGGCCTACAGCGGTGTGATTGCAGACGATGTTGTTACTAGGTACCTGTACTAATGAAAAATTAGTTTGGACGAGGCGTGCAGACGTAGCGGGCGGACGATGGCTTGCGCTTGGTTTCAGCTCTAATGAGTGTAATCAAATGAGCGGCCTCTTTGGCCACCCCTGGACCCGCGGCTTGCCTCAAGGCCGTCTGCGGCAGGTAACGCTCCACGTGGTCGAGGGTTGTCATGCAGGACGTCAGGGCTGTCCCGTCACGTCTCCGTTTGCCATATGCGTGGCTTGAATATGCCTTTTTGTGTACCAAGTATCATGATAATGTGCATTTGGAAAGTTCTTCTGGTGTGATTGGTAGAAAAGCTACTAAAATATCGTATTCAGAAGCACATTTATTGTAACTATGGTTAGTAGTTACTAATTAGTCACAGTTTAAATGGGGACCTGGATTCCAAACCATTCTAACTCCAAGCTCTAAGAATTAGCAAAAAAAAAAGATACAATATTCGTTGTATACATTTATTTATATCCAAAATATGTTACTAATCACAGTCAAATTATGGCATTTTGATAAGTAAGCAATTCATGATAGATGTAAATGCACACGAAAAAGATATGCCATTTTATTGATATTTCTTAAAGTTTGGAGTTAGCATGGTTTGGAATTCAGGTCTCCAAAAACTGTAAAAGGTTTGGCAACATCGCAAAATGGCCCGTTGCGATGCATGGTTTGGAATTCAGGTCCCCAAATATTGTAAAAGGTTGGGCAACATCGCAAAACTGCCCGTTGCCGTGACGATTAGTCAGGCGTCATGTTCTTTTCCATCGTATGCTGAATGTGCTGCCGTATTATTTTCGTTATGTTGTCAGTTGTCAATATTATCGCAAGTGATGGTGCTTATTTGCGCCAAATACAGTATGCAGTATCGAGGAATTCGGTACGGGAAAGACAATCTATGTATAAATGAAAATTGATGTGTGATAGATTTGTCATAGTAAAATATACACGCGAATGGTAAAATAAAGCGTAAGACACTTTTATATTCTTATTAATATTTTCTGGCATTGTTCTGTAAATACAATTAACTGCAAAGATATAAGTTAAAAAATGTCCTTCTCATCCGCTGGTTTGTGTTAGGTTTTTCGAAATGCGAAGCTGAAAATATACTCGTCGTGACAACTCAAAACTTTAAAGCGATTTACTTAAAATATCTACATTTTGGTTCTACATGTTTAAAGTATTAAGAATATTTCTCTGCGCAAAGCAAGAAATTGTATAGTTTTATTAAATACAAATAGTTCTTTCCTTTATGAAAAACAACGCATTCTATACTGTAGCCACAGTTCTAACATAAATAAAGTAATGTATTTTCAAATAACGCGCCACCATATTTGTTTCAAACCTGGAAAGTTTTTAGGTTAATCAAATAAGTAGCCACCCACCTTGTCTAACTTAAACTATATTTAGTTAAACCCATACTGAAAAAGTAGTCACCTTAATTGCGCTTTCTAAATAGGGAAAATCGCAAGTAGTGACTAAATATAGCGATTTTTTTTACATGACAAGTTTGTGAATACGTCCCAGTATTTTTTAACTCTCTCTTGTCTTGGGGGTTCTACTGACAAATCACAGACGTATGGTGTCACAATAGCCGTATTCTGATTGGTGCCGGTGTGCAACGTAAGGCACTGAAACAAAATGATACGAAAATCTTTTCGCGATAAACTCATTGCAATATTTTCCCCCCACTCCGTTTAGAAATTATATTTGCCTGTTCTCGAAAGCTTTTTTGAAATCAAACTTTTATAGAAACAGTGTCCACGATTTTATTGAAATTGAGTGTCGAGGGTTTTACGAGGTTCTTTTACGGCTGTGTTACATCCAGAATTTGATGTCGATTATCGACTCATTTCACAATTTTTATACATAATAATTCGACATCTTGGTTTCGATGATGAAGGTGGGGCAACATAACTTCCTTTTTTAACACGGCAATAAAACCCATTATATGAATCAGAAAGTTTCCATTTTAATTTACGTAATGTAGTTGCATGTCTAAAGTCTTTTTTTACATAGTTTTGAAAATCAAGTCAGGTAGATGACGCTCACCATTGTCCGTACACTGAGTAAGCCGATTTCTGGCGTTTATCATGAACTTACCAGCGTAGCCGTGGGTATGTTGGCAATTTCTGCCCGGATGTTGGTCTTCAGGACGTGTAGGATCCTTGGAGGAATGGCGTAAACACAGGATTTCAAATAACCCCACAAAAAAAAACACATGGAGTGGAATAAGGGAGCAGGCTGAGCACTCCAGATCGCTCCTTATTGAGATGAGGAGCTCCGGGGAGTGTTACTTTAAGGCTTCTGCCTACCTCGGAGCGCGGCGGGAGCAAGGATAGAGTTTTACATGTTAAACTAAATTCCGTGTAGCTCAGTCACCATTTGAGATATCGTTTTCGGATGGAAACCATTTTCTGCATTGAGAAGAGGAGAATACTGCTACGTAAACGAAAATGTGTAAATAATTTTATGAGTATGGGGTTTCGAGTGTTTAATCGGCATAAAAACACTTATTTGCTTATAGTTTTCAGGATATTGATATAACTTGCTAAAAGATTCCGTAGCAGTGTAGGCCGTATCGTACTGAACAAAAAATTCAGTGGTGGCATATATGTAGGTTTGAAAGTGACTGAAATATTTAGGAATATAATTTAACCTGTAACGCCCTATCCTTGCTGCCGCCGAAGCTCTGAGGTAGGCGGAAGCCTTAAAACAACCATAGATGCCCTTGAAGTGTGGGCCGTTGCTCCGTCTTGTTGCAATCAAGCGTCCCCTAAGTCCAATTCATCGAGCCGTCCGAAAAGTACGCCTCGGCGGCAAACGCACGCTTCTCACTGTTCCAATGCATGGTGGCGACTTATCGCGGTGGTGAACAAAACTTTACACCCACACCTCTCGAATGAGATAATTCTCGCCCCGCTACGACATATAAGGCCTGAATGGTGCACATAAAAAAAAGGAAGTTATGTTGCCCCATCCTGTAGAAACAACAATCTCAACTCTTCGACTTCGGTAGCGACGTGTCGACGTCAACATACGCAACATAATTTTCAAAACATTGTCGATGTCAACTGCAGTCTCAATTGGCAGCGGAATAATAAAAACAATAACAGCAATTTGAATTCGTGATGTATTGCGGGTGTATGCTATTCTTCATATTTATGACTACTAAATGTATTGCTCTCGTTTTATACACACTGGAGCAGTAATATAGGCTATTGGTAAAGAATGAGAGATCTTCTGCGCTGGTGAGGTGTGTCATGATGTGAGTATGGAGTGGCGCCAAGTTTTGGAGGGGGTAGGGGGGGTTGGGATCCCTGAGAAAACCCGCCGACCAAATCGTCCGGCACGATTCCCACATGCGAAAATCCGGAGACCGACCCCGCCGGGAATCGGACCCGGATCGCCTTGGTGGGAGGCAACTGGTGAGACCATTCTGCCACCGCGGCCGTATTAGTCAATTTTAACACGTTTCCATTCCTTAAAAAAACTTCACCTTTCCTCTTGGATGTCGATGGTGTTATACAGTAAGGGCGTTATCAACGTGCAAGTCTGTTTTCTAGGTGATTTTTTTTTTATAGACATAAGTTAGATGTTGCGTATGTTGTGTGTTTCAAAACCAATTAAATGTAAAGCGTATAGTGAAATCGTATGTAGCTTTATTGGATAAAAAAGCGATTTCAATGAAGTTAAATAATTTTTTGAGAAAAATTCACATTTTGTTAATAAGGCCCTTACTGCATAACACCATCGAATGAATGAAGTGAACATGCTCACGGCAATGTTAATTATAGGCCGACGTACAGAGAAGGCTACAAAAAGACAAAGAAGTCGCAAATAAGTGCAGTTACGGTCGGTGATATTAGTCCGAAAACAGATTTAATTATGTTAGTCAAAAGAGGGCAAGGCTTGCTGGTGAAATACATGTTGTAAAAATCCCGTAATGACAATAACATTGTATATAATTAAAAAGAACCCTTGATATGATGGGCATCACCGACCATTGAAGTGTAAATATCTCAAGTATCCTATGACTTACGCAGGTTTCAAATGTTTGCGCTTCCGCTCTATAAAAATGGGGGGGGGGGGGGTTCCATTCAGTTCGGCGCAGCAGAGATAATTTCCCCGACATAAGTGGTACATACAGTTTTTGCCGTTTTTAGTTGTAATTTACCCGTATTCCAATACTTCCGGTATATACTGCGCGATAATTAACACGTGCTAGATAATCTGTATCTAGTTTTTAGTGTGCAATAGAACTATCAAATACGTAGTAGTACAGCGTTATAATAGAATCATATTAAATAACTTGTTATGAAATTACCAGTTAGTGCACAAGTACAATTCCAAGTGCGTAACGATAAAGAAAAATAATGGCCGGTTCCACCAACACGTCCTTAAATTTAATTTAAGCATTATCCGCGGTGGTTGAGGGGTCAGACCTCTCGCCTCGTAGGCGAACCGGGTTCGATTCCCGGCGGGTTCGATAGGGTTTTTTCATATGTGGGAAACGCCGTTGGCCGTTTTCTATACTCGATATTTTTTACAGTTGAATGAGTAAACACAATTTAATATCTACTTATTAACCTCTGGCGCCCTCATCTTTCGTAGGTAGGTCTCTGCCCAATTTAAAAAAAATTCCCGGCGAACGTTTTCCGCGACAAGAGTGCCTCACACACCCGCACAGCAATAAATCTTCCCCTTCTCTATGGAGACAACTCGCAGGCAATCAGCGACCTCGTAACATAATGTCGCCCTTTCCTTCCTAAGTTTGATATTGGTAGGTCGGCAGTTATATCTTGAGCTTAATGCAAAAACTAGGTAACTTAAGTTAAGTTTTAGTTATTTACAGATGTTTACACTGCCCTTATGAGTGTTCCAACTGATATGTATATGTTTATACATATGTGTGTATATATATATATATATATATATATATATATATATATATATGTGTGTGTGTGTGTGTGTGTGTGTGTGTGTGTTAATTAGGAGTATTGTTGCAACACAAATTTGCATTTTAACAAATTACTATGTGTAGTCTATGATGAAAGCTATTTTCAGTGTTACAAATTGATGTCTCCAGCTACCTGGTTACAGGCGGTTCGGAATAAAGTGAGCACTCGAATAAGCCCTGCTAAATGTATTATTTCCAGCCAATTCGTATCTTTCCGCGTGTAACGGCTACGACGGAAAAAGTCTTAACTTCCTGGGACACGTCACTTTATGTTTGCGCGTGTGAAATAAATTGTTCAGTCGATAGGTACCTATAAGTTTGATAAAAAAGAATTTTATTAATTATATAAAATACAATTATCTCGCTGTCGTTTGATTTTGTTTCAGTATTGTTGTATTTAAATACGAATAAACACGGAACTATATTGTGTAATTTCGTTGCCAACCATACCAGCAGTAAGAAGACTATCGGCAATGTTGAACTATATGTAGTAACGGCTAGTGATATTTTTGAAAGGTTCAATTTTTAGTGCTCACTTTATTCCGAACGGCCTACATCAAGTTGTTGCATTAAACCCACGTTATATAATAAACATCACAGCCATTTACTGTGGCTAAAGGCGGGAAAAATTCTCGTGTTCACTGAGCTGTAGGCTAGCTTCCAAGAATATACGTGAACACGTGCAGACAGCAGCTGTTTATTAGCTGCTCGCTGACACTGTGAAATGGCCTGTATTCAGTCACAGTTATATTATTGTTCAGCTACTTCCAGGAAGTGTCGAGTAAGTCAACGGCCGATTGCGAACGTGATACAGGCCTATAGTTACTGGAACTCTAGCTTGTTCCTAAAAGAAAATGCAAAATTTTCAGGACTCTAACTATGGCTATTCCCGATGCATAAACCAGCTTACTTTAAAATACTGAACAAAACAAACCGTGATAGAAGTTTCAAGTACAATTTTGATTAATTAATTATTACATTCATAGAGTTATTTACAAACTTCACGAATGAATAAAATTACGCATTTCAGATTATACTATGGAAAAGTTCTCAAAACCAGTAAAATGTTTGTTTTGCCATGTCATTATACGTTAACTATGTAGGTCAAAATGATATGTCTACAAGCTAAACTATATACTAAGTACAAATTAAAGAACTTTTTTTTTGCGAACAGCATTTAACACTAAAAACGCGTATTGAAATGTATACGTATTCGGAAGTCAACATAGAGAAACCAAAATAGAGCAATCCTAAAAGATAAAGTTTTTCGGACTATGTGAACAGACAGGTGAGATGCGTCTCTGACGAGCTATTTATGATGCGTTAATTTTGAATCTTTGATTTCACTGCAAGGTCTTGCGCTAAATGAATGCACCATCCTGGCAAGAAATTTACTTTAAAAATGTGGCAAAAACATATTTTCTAAAATTCCCCTTTCTAATGTTCTTACTTTTGAATTTATAACAACGGTTTTATAATTTAATGTATGTACCGTATCCTGTTAAGGGTGTTCAAGTGCAATAAAGTCATAATTTTATATTTATATGAAATATTATTAGTTTTGTAAACAATACTTGTTAAGTACATTTTACTCTTACGAAACAATTTTAGCTGGCGTAGTTTTCTCATAACGGTGCATCTAAGTCAAAATTTGCATGTTCTGCTGCCGTGCAAATAGGGAAAACCAATCGACTTACGTGCGTGAAATAATTCACGGTGAAATAACATCCTATGAGCTACGTAATAAAGTATTTGTAAAAATCCCGCGAACTGTTTTTGCAACCTTTTTGTGTACTTTTACGATTTTTTGAAATTCAAAATATTACGTTTTTTTCCCCTCATGTTTTGTTGCATAGCTCACGGGTGTAAGTTCACAGTGAATTATTTTGTTCAAGTAGGTCAGTTGGTTTTCACTATTAGCATGGCAGCGTAACAAGCAAATTTTGACTTTGACACCCCGTTATGAGAACACTGCGCCAGCTACAATTGTTTCGTAAGCGTAAAATGTACTCACATGTATCGTCTACAAAACTAACGCTATTTCATAAAAGTTTGATTTTATCGCACATTTGAAGAATCGGAAATGTCGTGGGTTCAATTGCTTGCTGGCTGGAATTTACAGTCCTGTATACACTTTATCTTCAGCTACATGTTGATTGGCTGTCGCTCTAGCGAGTGGCCAGTTGTACATCAGCAAGATAGCGCGGGAGTCAGTGATTGGTTGCAGGCAGTGTTGTTTGTTCACAGTCCTCAAGGAATGGTTTCAACAACAGTGACCCAATCAACACGTGCAGGAGTATGAAATCTAACGTCTTCTGAAATGAATGCGTTATATTTCCGGATCTCTAGCCATGATCCATCATTTTTACTGATTTTACGATAGTTATTTTTTTAAAATCCTAAACGAGAACAAATGAAGAGCAGAATTTCCAAACGTATTAAGTGCCGAAAAGTAAATTTTTCAGGAACAACAAAAAAACAAATAGCTTAGAGGCTTATGGACTTACAACAATGCTCTCTTTGACCTGTAAAATACCAATAAATGGTGGGAAGCACTTAAAACATATTTAGGTTATCGGCATTGGCATATAGAACCATTTCTTGGGGAAACGTGATTTTCACAAAAAAATGGCACTTTGAATCTTTGGAACTTCTGCTCTTCATATATAAAAACAATTGTTGCACATTTTTGTTTATAACCGTGTATACTGTCTTAACTATTTTTTATGATAAAGTATACAATGGTTTCAGATAATAATGCAACTAAGGAAATTCCTATTAATAAACTAATTGGCCAAATCTACATAATTTTTTGTTTAGAAAAGATTAGACAACATAGTAAAAAAAACCTTTAAGACAATGCCGACAACACGGTCCAACTTTGTCCGGAAATGACGTAAACAAAGGGGAGAGGGCTGTGAGTGTATTTAATTTTCCCATTCCCGATGTTCCCACTAACCCCTTCGTTTTCCTATTTATATCGACGTGGTACTGTTGCGCCACACCGCACGCCACAATGGCTGTGGAATGCGTTGTTTTGTGCACCCCTGTCGGCCTTCCCTTTGTGGTCCAGCTGAGGGCAGCGGCCCACCGGGACAAGTGAATACGCTGCCAACGAAGATAGCGCCATTAGCCTCCCCCTTCCTTCCTCCTCCTTTTAGATTCTTTTCTCCGGGCCTATCGCAGCGGTCCCATCTCCTCTTTCGTCGCCATTATACCGGTGTAGCCAGCGTTTTCTCTTCGGCGTCTTCGTTCGTCTTCTCTGTTTGCTGCCCCCTTCCTCTCGGGGGTTTCTCCTCTGTTTGTCGTCCCCGCTCGTTTGTCGTGGCTCGTTTGTCGTGGCCCATTCATGACACCCGCCGAGCCATAGGGTTTGACGAGAGTTCGAGAAAGGGGTTGGGGGCAACACCTCCCACGCCGACTGTCGTGTTGACTGTAGGAGGACAACGTCGTAGACCGCTATTCCGCTCCAACTCGACACACAGCTGTCAAAACATAACTCTTTTGCAAGAGAAAGGTTTGTAAACTAGACGATTGTCGCAAATATTTAAATTAGTTATTCTAAATCCTTGTGGAAATGAACTGAACAACTGTTCGATGTGTAACAAAGTAGACTTCGGCATGTGTGTGTGTGTATATATATATGTATATATATATATATATATATATATATATATATATATATATATATACACACACACACACACACACACACACACACAGCGTGGACCAGCATTCATGTGCCAAACTCCGGGACGGGATTGTTTATAAAAAATAAAGTGGGGTTACACTTACCAACACTATTATGTGGTGAATATTAAGGGAACTACACGACGTTGAAAACAAAATTTTGAAATAAATTTTTTGAAAAGTATTAGAAAGTATTAGAGATGGAGCCACCAATATTGGCATAGAGCTCTATGAATCGGAGCAAAGGAATCTGTGAAAATGTGGTTGATGCAACGTTCTCCTTAACTACTATGTAGAGCCTACTCAACCTATTCGTATAAGTAACTTTTAAATACTAAGTGATTGTAAAATATTAGATACATATAATTGCAAAATGAAGGGGAAAGTACCTATTGTGTTAATTCACCCCGGTAAACAGTTTTCGAGAAACAGCGAATCAAAATACGAAGGCACAGTGTAACCCCGCAGAGGTAGGAAATACAACGCTTTTCTAAGCCATGCTAATTGCAGTAGTGGCGAGAGGAACAGCCACATCTGGGCGGACCACAATCCCCATCACATGCAGCGTATGGGCAACCAAGTGCACTACAGTGTCAACATGTGGGCTGGCATCGTCAACAATCATTTGTTGGGATTTGCTATCTGACCGCCTCAGCGGAGTCCATTACATAACGTTCCTGCAGGATGTATTGCTGGAATTGTTGGAGGAAGTACCGGTGGCAATTTGTCGCACCATGTGGTTTCAGCACGATGGGGCACCATCACATTTTTCTGCTGCCGTATGCCGCCATCTTAACACCACGTTTGCAGGTCGCTGGATATGCATTGGCCGGCTCGATCTCCAGACCTGACTCCATTGGATTTTTATGGGGTTATGTCAACTCCCAGATTTACGTGACGCATGTGACAAGCCAGGAAGATCTCGTGGCACTTGGTGATAACCGAATTTGATTTGGTACGTGCCATACCAAACATTTATGTACGAGTCCAGGCCAACCTGATTCGCCGCCGTTGGCAGCTGTATGTTGAAGTAGGGGACGGCAATTCGAACAGTTATTGTAAATACCTGTTGATGTTCATAAATACGTATGTAGTACGTGTAAATACATTGTTCCTATTTGTGCTGTGTTCCTTATTCTGTACACGTGACCTCTCTTATCTAACCATTACGACAGTAGTTGGTGTCGGCAGTTATCGCTTGCCAGCGTGTTTGCATTCCACCACTGCTCCATTTCTACCTCATTTCAACTTTATCAACCTTTAACGGGCTTAAGTAACGAATGTAATTTCCCACGTGTGAGGCGCGAAAAACGGTGGGTGATAGGCCGACTTTGCTACACGTGACGTAGGCCTACTAATTGTCGCGTAGTATTTTTTCTAGTATTAATTTTCCTGTACCACTTTTATTTGTGGGTAGTATCAAATACCTTATAATTTCGGCTTACGTAGGCTATTAGCGAGTCTTTGTTCTTAATAAATCGACTTTTTTTGCTTACGTTAGAACACAAGAATGCGGTTTTAGCTTCTTTGTGGTGCTTCAAAATCATGATTCTAACAAGAATACTGCATGTTTAAGCGTTATTATCTCAAGTGTGTGTTATTTTTGTAGATACACGGGTTGAGAATATGTTTAGCAGTTTCGCGTAAGAATAAAACGAAATCACTTGGCACTCCACAGCATCGTTCAATCAACACATGTTAGTTGTAAATACGCCATTCAAATCTAACTACTGTACTCAATTTAACCATTCAATGCTGCAATTAGCATGGCTCAGAAAGCCGTTGTATTGCCTACCTCGGCGGGGTTACACTGCGCCTTCGAATTTCGATTCGCATTTTCTTGAAAACTGTTTACCGCAGTGAATTAACACGAGAGGTACTTTCTCCTTAATTTTTGCAAGATAAGCAATAATATGTATTTAATATTTTAATACCACTTAATATTTAAAAGTTACTTACACAAATAGGTTGAGTAACCCCTTACATAAGCAGTGAATGGGAACGTTGCATCAAACACATTTTCACAGATTCATTTGCTCCTGTTCTTAGTGCTCTATGCCAATTGCCAATATTGGTGGCTCCATCTCGTATCTTTTCTTGTATTTTTCAAAAAAAAATTATTTCAAAATTTTGATTTCAAAGATCTTAGCTCCCTTAGTATTCAATAGACAATAGTGTCGGTCAGTGTAACCCCACTTTATTTTACATTATCAATCCTGTCCCTGAGTTTGGCGCATGAATTCTAGTCCACGCTGTATATATATATATATATATATATATATATATATATATATATATATATATATATATATATATATATACACATACACAAATATGTTGCTATATAATGTCCTTTTCTAAAAATTTCTCGTATATCTTAAGATGTTATTTGAGGTGTAAAGGATTTTCTGGTGGAAATTATGTCTCACTTTTCGTAAACGTACGAACTACTAGGCCAGGACTTCTCAATTAAATGTACCTTCGGGCCACTTGCTTCAATTTTATAACTACCAAAAACACTCGGGGGCCAAAAGAAAAAAAATGCAGTCAATAATTATAGACATTGTACGGAATCATTTAATTGAACTTAATGTTAGTCTGACATAAATCATTGTCATACGCAGAGATTACATTGACCTAACTATAACTATTAAGAAATAGCCTTTAAATTATTATAACAAAACATTTTCGCTGATTTCTGACATTTTGATGGCGGGCCAGTAGAAATCTCTCTGCGGGTTGCATCTGGCCCACGGGCCGCCTATTGAGAAGGCCTGAACTAGGCTATAGTGTGTTGTCAGCTCCTGCGTTAGATGCTATAGGTCGGAGCAATTCGTGGGTTCACTGGCATCCAGGCTAGCATGCAACATTGTGTATGTACTCAAGCAGACAGCGGCTGTACTTTGGCTGGTCACCGCCTACAAGTAGGGTCTCCAGACTCCTGGGGAGTAAAAAAAGAGAACATTAAGAGTTCGTGGTAGATAAATAAACGCTGAAAACATCAGTTAACTTCTACACGATTTTTTCGAAGCCAATATGAATAAAATACTCAATGACAATCCTAGATAGCGGTATTTGCTAACTTTATGAGTAAATATTTATCCAGAATTACTAATTCGTTACGCGTGATCTCTTGCGCCGCAGTTAAATGCACAAGGTTCCGGCGTCAGAGATTGTGCCTCAGAAGTTCGTAACACAGGAAACAATTTTGCTCAAAACGTTGGCTAAAACCATTGTCTAGGATTGCTATTGTTTAACTTTCGCAAATTGGCTTCAAGATGAATGCTTTTAGCGTTGTGTTATGTACCACGCCTTCTTAAGGACAGTAAGTGTTTTTCTCAAACATTAAAAACGTTAATTTGGACTGTTAAACATTGTCCTACTTTAATTTAGGCCTAAAGTTTCAGTGTTGTTGAGAAGACTGTAATAAGATTGCGAAAAATTCACGGGAACGTCCTTTAAAAGTTTTTATAAATTTAAAACAATAAATTTTGTTCTACCAGTTGGCGTAAACATAATGTGTAAATTAAATGCTAGTAGCATAAACTTGTATTATTCAATCAATTGTTTAAAGTAGGGATTTTTTAGTACACGTGGGGTGACTTAGGACTTTTTTACTCAATTTTAACTGTCTTTGTGAGTGAATATAAGTGAAATTCTACGCGGGCATTAATTATTTGGAATTAATCGCAAGTAAGTTTCTATACTCCGAGCTGCCATATTTGATTTCTATATGATTCAAGTAACCCCCGCTTATGGTGCACGTAAGGTAATTAAATATTTCACCTACTATCTATCGCATTCTGGTAAAAAGTGGGGCCCTTTTTGAACGTCATGAAAAATTTGAGCGAGCGAAGATAAATAAAGAAATGTGCCGAATGTGCGCATTTAATTTATCTACATATTTTAAGTTGCATGATTAATGTTTATTTTGATTTATCATAAATTAATTTGTTTGCAATAAACGCCCTTAAATGTATTTATTTAGGCCACGGTAACTACAAAATGAAATGCATTGAAATTAATGTGTTTCTTATGGTAAATAAGGAAGTTGACACAGCATCAAATTTGAAATTATTTTCCTGGAGAGATTGTTAGTAATTTTGTCTCAAAAATAAACATTTTCGTTACAAAATTCATTTCACTCTAGGTAATTACTGATACTTCAAATCAATAATACAAAAATACCTAAATACGTTAAGTAATGCTTTCTTTATCCATTCTCACTTTGATTATTATACGACGTATAGCACTTGTTCTGTAGCGGGCGTTCTGAAAATAGTCTAAACCCTGACAAATGCTTTATGAATGCAGTAGCAACTGCCAGTTTTTTGTGCAGTTTAACAATAATGCCCTTAAGAAGGTTGGATATATACGTTAGTACCAAACACGTTTATTTTAGTGCTAGTTGAAAACGTGACATATCCTTCAGTATATAAATTAATTGAACAGTCTGACGCTATTTAGAGCAAGTACATCGTTTGTAAAACAATTAAAAGGTTAAATATAATATACTATTAAATCACATTTTAGTAATATATTTCCTATAAAAAAAAACCTACGCCCGTCTGGATATAGCCACTTTGTCCTCTTACTTACTCTGATGAGTTATATGTTCTTGCTGAAAAAAATTACCAACAAAATTGTAGACAAATAGGCTACCCATAATCGATTAAAATCATTATGTTAAGTGTAAAAATGTACTCACTGATGAGATTTACGGTGTGTGTGTGGGGGGAGGGGGGTAGATAGCATAGACAAATCTTTCAATGTGTATTTGTGGTGATTGATTATTTTTTCCCCCTTTTGCTTTCCAAACTGGCAGCCGAAGAAGATTGGTGCCGTGAGGTTTCAGGTAATAACTCGTGTGTTGTGCACGTGTTCCTTCAACTATTCTTTGCACACGAGTGACGATAAGTTTATTTTATTCCTTTGCACTTTTTTTTTCTGTGTGGTTTTACTCACATTGGAAGATGTCTTGTTCTCTCGCATTACTTCTGTAACTACTTTGTTGGGCTGCAATGAGGTTGTTTGCAATCATGTTACGTAGCGAATTACAAAATCGGATTACTTGTAACAATTTACTTTTGCGGTAATTTCTTCATGTAACGGATCACATTAAAAATACTACTTGTAATTTAAATACATAATTAGAAATGTAACGTTAATTTCAAGTAACCTTTACTTTCAACGATATATTTGGTTTTTTTTTTGTTTGAAAAAATTATCGAAGTCCAATGTGACATTGTATGTTCCCCTTAAATCTACACACCATTAGCGTTAGTGGCATGTTTGTACTAGTTAGCGACGTGCACCTTACGTTCTCTGTATATTTTTGTCAACTAAATGCTTCGAAAATCAGTGTATTATTTCTTTTTGCATCACATATTTACTAGGGAGCGCTGTCAGTAGAGAGAAACTATTTTACACGATCACAGAGGTTTTGACGAGAAAAACGTATCAATGCTCTATCCCACTACGTGCAGGTACCTGCAATGAAGAAATGCGTTACTATGGTATAGGAGGTTCACTTTAAAGTGAACACTTCCCAGCACTTATAATAATAAAAAAAAATATTTATTGGGCTATAAAAGCCTAAGTTTTGAAATGTTTATCCTAGTTTTTAATTACATGGAAGTCTTCGTATTAAAAATAGTAAAGGTGGCTGCATAAAAGTCACAGAAAATTGTAAGCAGTTTTCAGTTTACCCTGAACAGCCTATAAAATACTAGCGTAGAATGACAGGAAGCCATTAGGAAGAAGGGGTGGGGTAGCAATATGGGTAGAATGCTCTGGGACCCATCCTGAATGGGGCCCCAACCCCATGCCATAACACTGAGAAAAAAAATTAGATTATTTTGTTTTCCAGCTGTAAAATACGTCTGTATTAACTGTGTTACTGTATTTATATTGCTGTAAGTATGTGTAATATGCTTTTCAATGTAGTTTATGCTAAATGTGTTTTAGTTACGTTTTCAGTAGTCGGCAAATATTTGTTCTTAAAATTTACTTCAGACATTAAGGGTCCCAAGCAATTCTCTGTTCCAGGCCCCCAGAAACCTTGCTGCAGGCCTGTATAAAGATGACAAAAAATATTTTCGAAGCTGCTGTATCGTAGTTTTTCTAAACTGACTTTCAAATTTTAAAAAAATTATTGCAGCAAACTATTTTAGTGTTAATTTATGTCACGTGCTAAAGACACTTTCCTTGCCACAACACAAAGTTTGTTTGAATACCAGTCAGATAGCTTAGTGATTTGCGGGTAGATTCTAATACGCTGATAGTTAAAACACCCAATCATTGACCACGAAGCAGAACTGCAGATGTGCACGTAAGGCATTGAAAAAAAGTTGTGCAAAAATGTTTTCGCGAAAACTTCCTGCCCCTACACATACACGAAACAAACGTAAAAAAAATTGAGCTAGAAAACTGGAAAGGCTATTATTCCGACACGAAAACGTTTTTAAACGTATTTCGTGCTCAAGCGAAACATTATTACGACTGACGCATTAAAGGCTACGCCCAGTAATTTTTAAATAATTATTTTAACCTTCATTATTTTCATCTAGAGAGATACCTTGATTGTTTTGTCACAAATAGGCCTATATCCAAATTTTTAACTAATATTTTTGGTAGAATTTAATCTCATAATTTTTCAGATTTTTATACCCCAAGTATCTTTAATTTTTGTATGAAAATCAGCTAAAATTAAGCAAAAAAATTTTTTTTTCGAACTAACGTTGCATTGTTTTACAAAATACGTACATAGAATTGTGCATCGCATGACTGTTCGTAGTCTTCAATTTTTTTCAAAGCATTCCGTTAAACAAGTTTTGAGCTTGTTTGCATAATTATTAAAATAAAATAAAATACCTAGCACCGCTGTTTGACGACGTCGACGGTGGCAGACGGCGTAAAAGGCGCTATTAACTCCTACAATTTTTTTTTGCGTGACGGTGCTCGTAAAAGCTTCTGCCTGCCAATCACGAGAATGGAAACTTCAGTCCCACATCAGCCACGAGCCTTATCGATCTACGAGAGGTCAAATGTTCAACTTAAACACGCAGTCCATAAGTAATCCCCTTGTTAGTCTACCAGACACCACAAGTGAGAGACCGTCAATCAACGAACATTAAAGCAAACTTTAAATAACGACGAGCGCTTTTAAACTAATGCATCACGCGATTTTTTTTTTTTTTTTTTTTTTTTTTTTTAGGCATACAAAAGTATTCTTAAGGGCACCGCCTTCCACGCTCATTAAATGCGTTGCAGTGTATTTGTAAGTATGTTTTTTACGAAACTATTCTACATGTGCACATTGTGTCGATGTATGAAAAGAAAACACACTTCAAACGATGACGGAAAAGTAGTTTCAAAGCATCACGTCAATTAGAAATATCATTTCGAAGCCCCTCAAAATGGCTGACAAAAGCTTTTCAACGTGTCATATCTGGAATACTACTCGCGGGATTCGTGTGAAACTACTCTGAAATGTCCTTGCTTGCATCTACCGCTCTGCTTCGTGGCCAGTGATTGGATGTTTTAAAACTCCCAGCGTCTTGGGGGGTTGTAACCGCAAATCACAGACGTGTGGTGGCACGAGAATTAAGACTCGGTTTCAATCGCCATATGGAATTTTAATATTTTTCACTTTTTTGGAATTCTAAGAAGAAAATGGTTAAATATGTGACTATACCTCAAATTCTATTTACATTTCGCTACAGTACAGATCTTGCGATTTAGCCGTTAACGTGTAATTATGCAGCAGTGTATGTGACAAAATTTTTTACATTCATTATTTTGCCCGACAAATTGCGACCTAACTATACATTACTAGCTCTATTGCCATGATTGTATTGGAGCTCAAGGTAAATAGAATTTGTGGTATAGTCGCTAATTTAACACTTTTCTTCTCAGAATCCGAAAAAAAAAAAAAAAAGCGAAAAATAATTAAATTCAATTTGGCGACTGAAACCGAGCCTTAACCTTGTTACGATTGGCACAGCCAAATGAAAACCGACTGTACAAGTGTCTACGGCCAATAAATGTAAAATACAGCTGCAGATGTGTACGTAAAGCAATTAATAGGGACACCTGATTTCCGTGAAAATAATTTAGCTCGGACTTGTTTCAATGCCTTACGCACATATGTGCAGCTGTGCTTCGTGTTTATTGGCAGTGTGTGTCTGTTAGGCGAGGTTCTTCATTGGACTGTGCCAATGAGAATAATGTTAATACAACGCCACATGACTGTGATTCGTAGGTAGGATCCCCAAGATGCCTGTAATATAGAGTTAAAAAAGACTAGTAAATAGAGACATGCAAAATTCGCGTTGTTTTCTGACACCTGACTAGACTGCAAGTGACTATAGACTTGTTCGACGTCTCCCGCTGGCCGATATTGTCGTGACTTGCCGCGGAGAATGCTTACACGGTAGAGAGGCCGATCTCTGTAAAGACGTAACACACGTAAATGACAATACATAAAAGTTCGTGGCCAATTGAATCGCAGATTATGCTCTGTTATGTACAGGAAAGTGAAGGTTAGTCTGCTACCAAATGTTAACGCGAATTCTGCATGTCTCTACTAATCAATAATCATGAAACAGAGCTACAGATGTATACATAAAGCACTGAAACAATTTGCTACACAATTGTTTTCTCCAAAAATCAGTGACGGTATTTTTTTCTGACTCTTTAGTTATAAGTAGAGCCAATGTTTTTTGGTGAAAATAATTTTGTAACAATTTCTTTCCAGTGATGAGTATATCTGCAGTGCTGCTTTATGTTCAGTGATAGGTAGGGCCACGATTTTGTCGCGAAAAGATTTTTTCCTCACTTTGTTTCAGTGACTCACGTGCACATCGGCAGTTCTGTTTCAAGGTTATTGGCAGCGTGTCTTTGTTCAGACACGTTTCTCATTTTACTGCACCAATCAAAATAAGATTATTGTAAGTCTGTACGTCTATAATTTGTCAAGGTCAGTGAGAGTAAAATCATCCAACCACAGACGATATAGCAGAGCTGCAGGTGTGCACATGACGCATCGAAACCAAATGTTGCAAAAATCTTTTCGCCACAAAATCGCGGCTCTAGTGATAGGGTTTGTTTTAATTCTCATCCTCTCGGGATTCTACGTGCAGATCACAGGCGTGTGGTGTCGCAGTAAGCTTATTCTGATTGGTGCAGTCAAACGAGAGATGTGTCACGCTGCCAATAACCATGAGTTTAGCAAAGACATTACTGCGCCAACTTGTTTCAATGCCGTACCTACGTGCACCTCTGCAGTTTGGCAGCGTGTCTTTGCGGAAAGACGTTACTCATTAGATTGTACCAGTCAGAATAAGGTTACTGCTGTAAGGCACGTCTGTGATTTTCAGTAAAAAGCTAAGACACGTAACAGTACAGACAGCCAATCGCTGACCACATAGCAGAGTTGCAGCTGTGCACATGAGTCACTGAAACAAATTGATGCAGAAATCTTTTCGCCAATAATAGGGGTCCCTAACAATGAAACAGAGTTGTGTATGTATGTGTACGTAAGCAGTGGCGTGGAGTGGGTGTGTTGCAAGGTAAGCTGTATTTCGCGATGTCTGTACAAATCAGAGAGTAGCTTATTAGAAGTGGCATCACACTCGTGCCTCGTCACTATCGACAGCCAGCTCATGAATTTGTACAGACGTCCATGGGCGTACCCAGGGGGTGGTTTTGGGGGTTAAAACCCGCTCCGAAATATAAGTTTCTTTAGCACGGTATTTTGTGTTGCATAAGGTACAATATGTTACAAAACAATAACATGTTAATGAAATATGATATGGCATTTATGAAAGGAACAGTCAAACAATGAAAAATTTTAGCAATATATGTAAGAGTTCAAAACCTCCTCCGAAAACAATTTCTAGGTACGCCCATGCAGACGTCACAAAGTACACTTTACCTTGCAATACACCCAAGCCACACCACTGCACGTAAGGCATTGGAACAAGTTGTTGCGAAATTCTTTTCGTAAAAAGAAATCCCTGACTGTACTTATAAGAAAATTAATAATTTTTGGATAAAAGGTGATGCATGCATAACATTGAAGTGTGGAACTGACAATATGTATCGGTTGGGCACGTGTGTAAGCTCGTTGATAGTAGTACTGAGGCATGATTGTCAACTGTTGCAGCCGGCAGTGTTGGACGACCTGCGGAGATGGACGTCACAAGAGGCCATCGGCGACGTAACGGTGGCGCCCGACTGCTCGGCCAGGATAGCTCCGTCCACCGAGCCAGGCTCCGACCAGCTGGACCACCGGCTACCGTCGCCAGAAGAGCAGGTCAGTCTCTGGCAGTGGCACGTATTGTTACCACGTGGTTTACGTAGAGATCATTTCTCGCGGGAAAACTTGACTGTTTGCTGGATTTCAACACACGTCCAGCACACCAGAAGGTTACTGGCGTTAGCGTGTGCTTGGATCTGTTTCCTTATTTCATTGAGCCAATAAGGATCCAGATATTGTAACATTTTATGTCTGTTATTAGTCTGCAGACAGCTACGTTGTGTCAGAAGTATATCGCCCAATCATACATGTTATAGGCCCGTTCGGAATAAAATGAACACTAAATATTTAACCTTTGAAAAATATCACTAGCTGTTACTACATATAGGAAGTCAACATTACCGATAGTCCCCTTACTGCTTGTATGGTTGGCAACGAAATAACACAATATAGTTCCGTGTTTATTCGTATTTAAATACAACAATACTGAAACAAAATCAACTGACAGCGATATAATTGTATTTTATATAATTAATAAACTTATTTTTTCATCAAACTGTATAGGTACCTATCGACTGAACAATTTTTCTTACACGCGCAAACATAAAGTGACGTGTCCCAAGAGGTTAGACTTTTCCCGTCGTTAGCCGTTACACGCGGAAAGATACGAATTGACTGGAAATAGATCTTTAGCAGGGCTTTTCCGAGTGCTCACTTTATTCCGAATTGGCTATACAAGAAACTGCAGCGTTTTCAAGGGTATGTTGTCGGAAAACATTTTCGCGATATACCATCCTATCATCTCTAGTTACAGGGCAAGCGGTGATTGGCAGTGACTATACAGTTGCTGGCGGAACAGATGGGCTGGTACGGATTGGCACACTCTTCAGCCAGTAGCGTGTAAGAAGTGAAGAACGAACAAGGAAAATTCATACGTTCAATTTAATGAACAACGGTACCGTACTTTCTTTCTTTGCGTCTGTATAACTCGAGAAAAACATAAATAAAAAGAGCTCTCTTTTTCGCGCGGTTAAAACGCAAACCGCCATGTTGCCCCTGTGACGTCGCGATACTGTATATTTTATTGCATGTAACACACAAACTACAGCAACATACGTTCAGGTCCTGAAATTGTGTTAAATAAAGTAGTTTATGCGGTAAGAACGCGTATAGCTGGAACTCCGAACAGTATAGATGTGTATAGTAGTTCGTTTTCGCAGCAATAAAATGCAATTTACTCCGGATAATACGTCGCCTGACAAATCAAGACGGACTGCATGGTTTAAACTACAAGAAGTCTGCTATTAACGACAAAAATACAGTTTATGCATGCAGCCTAATGATTATTTCTATGTATTGTGTACAATATGGCACGGTTAGCATAAAATAAATAAGTTTTTTTAAGTTAAAAGTTGCAGTCAATAGATTGAAGTTTGCGACGAAATATCGGCAGCTGTAGTATTTTTGGCTGTTCCACAGACTGTGGCAACGTCATTAGCCAATAGGCGAGTTCAAGGCACCCGTGATTGGCCTGTAATCCGAGGGGTGGGCGACGTTTTGCGAAACTTGCCCATAGATGGCAACACAGCTTTCACTGCCGTTCACGAGAAACGTTAAATTATTGAGAGAAAAAAATTTACTTTTAATAAAAAATAATTGATCTTTTATATTATTTTTCCGACTCGCGCAAGCAGGACGTTTGATCACCAGTCTGTGCCAGTTTTGGTTAAACGCATTCCTGCCATTAGCTCGATAGGTTCACGTTTTGTACGCACGCGAACTTCATTCGGCTGACTTTTCAAACCTAAATTGATGATTCTATTCCGGATCTGAAACATTAAAATGAATTTGTGTCAAGTTATTGTCACTCTCGAATTTAAATTAAATCGACATAAACTCATACCTATGACTATACCGTCGCAGTTAGTGAGAGCTACTAATACCTTAGATTCATCTGTTTCTTCTCGATAACTTCTGTTCCAGTCGATGTATCAACTTTTTTGTCACGACAAGGCATAGATACAAACTTAATCGATTTTCTCTAATTGCTGGAACTATAATGTATTCATTATTTTGCAACGGGAAACAGCTGAAAAGTAAAAATTGCTTTATTTACGGGAGCGACTATACAGAGGCCACAAAATTAACAGAAACAATGCCGTATGGATTCCAAAAAGTGAATTAAACAATAAACTATGCCTTGTCAGCGTGAAAAAAAGTAAAACAATGTGTCTATTCCCTGATTTATAAGAAAAACCGTAAAACCGATGTGACAGGGATAAATCCCCCTTTAAATCAATGCCAGTGAAATCTTAGTTGTTAACTAACAAGTCTGCTAACATGCATGTCTTAACAACGGGCGAATTTCTCGAGCTAGTTTTACGTAGACCGGGTTCGCTAAATTTTATCAGTAGAGCCACGATTTTATGGTGAAAAGATTTTTGCAACACTTGGTTTCGATGCGTCATGTGCACGTCTACAGGTCTGCTACATCGCCCGTAATTGGATAATTTTACTCTCACTTGCCTTGGCAAATTACAGACGTAAGGAGTCACAATAATCTTATTATGATTGGTGCAGTCAAATGAGAAACGTGTCTGAACAAAGACACGCTGCCAATAACCATGAATCAAAGCTGCCGATGTGCACGAGAGACACTGAGAGTCATTGCTTAGCTCCCTTATAACTAAGGACCCTGCTTTTTCGCGAAAAGAATTTTGCCCCAGTTTGTTTCGGTACAGTTATGCTTCATGGTTATTGGCAGCATGTCTGTGTGAAGAGCCGTATCTCATTTGACTGAGTCAATTACAAAAACTTTCCTGTAACACCACACGTCTGCGATTTGCCGGTAGACTCCCAAGGCTCGTGACAGTTAAAATATCCAATCGCTGACCACGAAGCAGAACTGCAGATGTGCACGTAAGGCATGGTAACAAAGTGAGACAAAATTCTTTTCGCAAAAAAACTGGGTCCCTACTTATAACACATCATGCTTCGCTACTGATGGTCCCTCATTTCAACGTGCGATATTAATTTTTTTTGACGGTTTTAGCTAATCAAGTAATTGACAAAATTGTTGTTATAGCCGGTTCGGAATAAAGTGAGCACTCAAAAAAGCCCTGTTAAAGTTCTTTTTTTCAGCCAATTCGTATCTTTTCACACGTAACGGTTAATGACGGGAAATGACTAACCTCTCTGGACACGTCACTTGATGTTTGCGCGTGTCAGATATATTGTGCAGTCTGTAGGAACCTACAGAGTTTGATAAACAATTTTTATCAATTATAAAAATACAATTATGCCGCTTTCGATTGATCTTGTTTCAGTATTGTTGTATTTAAATAGTAAAATACACGGAACTACATCGTGTAATTTCGCTACCAACCATACAAGCAGTAAGGGGACTATCTGTAATGTTTAATTATATGCAGTAATGGCTAGTGATATTTTTCAAAGGTCAAAATTTTAGTGCTCACTTTATTCCGAACGACTTATAGTCAACTAACTAGCCGAAGTCGTAACAATTTAAGCTAAGTAAATACTATTTTCACCAAAACTGGGAGACAGTTTTATGATGTATCTACTCTTTATTAGAGTTTTACGAAAGTAATATTTTTTTAAAAAAAATTTAGAAATGAGTGATTGTAGCTTTAATGGGTTAACATTAAAATTAATAAACCAATAAGTAATTTACATTGAATTCACATCTAAACTCCGTGGTTTATAAGCTTGTCACTTTGTATGCCCTCAACTTCTGCAACCTTTGTTGTTCTGCCTGAGGTAAGGTGAGCAGGATTCGGCCATGGCCCATATTTAGGTTTATAAACAAGGTCTTAGAGCCATGCTCCCCTGTTTCTACTGTTTTTTTACGAGATCAGCTATCCAAAATCTGTTCGTCAGTTTTATTTAAAATGGTTTCTGCCATGATAACAATTTTTTTCAAGACAAGAAATTATACAGTTTTGACTAAAAAGTCAATTAACTAGAGTTATGTTAATTATATAATTAGCAATATCATTGTATTTTCTGCCTTGAAAAAAAAAAGTAACAGCAAACATGGAGAAGACAATTTTAAACGCAACTGCGAAACATATTTTTGATATGCGCTTTCGTTTATCGAAAAGAATGAGCAAAAGGAGAGCATGACCTCAACAGCCGATGAGGGTTAATTGAGGTGAAGGGCAACACACCGTCCATGCCCGAGTCGGGATTCTAACCCAGGACCTCTGGCACCGTAAACCAGCGCCTGACTACGCTATGGATATGACTTCGTCCTGCTCGGGGACCTGCCCTCAAGGGAATGTCCAGGGGCGTCATTTGGGGCCACAGGGGGGGGGGGTTGCCCCCTCTGGATTTAGAATTCTATGTGTATTAATATATTTTTTGTATTTTTAAATTTAAATAATGCTAACTTAAGTACATAAAACTGAAGTTTTAGTATTAAAGCTCGGCTAATTTATACATGCTTAATTAAAAAAAAAAAAAAAGATGCAATAAGGTCACTGTCTCCGGAAAACAAAATCTTGCCAAACCCCCCCCCCCCCCCCCAGAAAAACCTGAAATGACGCCGCTGGGAATGTCGGTTGTGGCGTGCAGGTGCAGACGGTGGCGCTGAGGTTCCCCAGCGAGGTGGTGCTGGTGGACACGTCGGGGCGCGCCTTCGACCGCATGTCGCTGTTCAGGCGCTCGCTGCTGCAGGCGGACGGCGAAGATGTTCGCAGGAGGGGCGGCAAGGGCCGGCGGCCGCGCAGCAAACGTCGCAACACCATCGCCGGCACCGACCAGAAGGAGCTGGTGGAGGCCGTCGTCGGGTGAGTTATGTATGCTCTCATATCTCTCGCTGCAGCATGCGTACCCCACCCTCTTGCAATAAAGGCCGTGCTTCAATCAAAATAACCACAATCACAACCATACCAATTACCATGGCCATTGAAATCTTGTTTTGCTACAATTGACATAGTAAAACATGGATGCTTACACTAAATATCCAATCTGGTTCCACTGCTTAACAGATTCGTTTTAAAAGGCTGTGGCTTTGTCCGCATGGAATTTTTGATGAAAAAACGAAATAGCTAATCGTGTTAATAAGATATTGATGACTTGGGAAAAACATATTTTACGACTTTTCACGTCCAACAGTTTATGATATATCGAGGAATTCGGGAAAATGCATTTAATCCTTCTTTACCCCTTAGTGTGTGCCTACACCACAAGGGGAAGACACTTCAAATAGAAAATGAACTCTTCTGCCAGCTGCCACGAATGTGTGTGTACATAATATCACTGCAGTTTCCCGTCGCCTTGCCTTGCACAGGATTCAAACCCACAACCTCGTACCAGAGTTCCAAACTACTACACCAAGATAGGTTATCAGAATTCTTAAGAAATTAAATGTGTATATACAGGCCTGGTTTTCAGGATTTCTGGAATTGCAAACTTCATTCCAATAAAAAATTGTCTCGATATCTCAACAGGTTCAAGAGATAAAATTATAAATTGAAGCCACATTTTAATGCCCTTTGAGGTAGAATTTCAAAAATACTGAAAGTCCTTTTTATGAATATGCGTAAGCTTTATTGTGAAACAAAAATCACCTGAATGTCTTAACTGTTTAAGAGTTATGGAGTATTCATTGAAAACACATTTTACAGCTTTTTAGCTCCTTAATTTTCGAATTTAGAAAAACTAAAAAACTACGTAATATGCATTCTTCGAAGCTTCTTTCTGAAGCAAATAACCTTGATACCTCTGAGAGTTTAAGCACTACCAAGGTTTCATTGGAAACACTTTTAATAGCTTTTCACACCTTTAATTTTTGAATTTCGAAAAATGTAATTTTAGTGGGTGCCTTTGTGCGGAAGCTACCCTGAAAGCTTCTAGCTTCAGTGGTTTGGGTTGTGCGTTGATGAGTGAGTGAGCGAGTGGGGTACTTTATTTTATATATAGAGATTTTCGTTAACAATTTGCTCTAAGCAATCTCATACTTTTGCTTATTATCTCAAAAAAAATTTTATATATATATATAATATACATTAGTGTGTGTATCTTAGGCTATGGCTAATGCATGATTGTAGTGTGCACCATATTAGAGATGAGTTCAACTCTTTCAGTTTTTGGTATGGTTACCGTTATTTCAATTGTAGCACGGCCTTTACTGCAAGAGGGCCATGAGTTTCGGGAGTTCACATTGAAAGAGCAAAGTGAAAGTGAATTTTCTTCTAACTACTCTACCTACAGAGGAATCAATGGCCCAGGGCAGGGTTAATTTTACTACAGGTTAGGAAGATAGTAAAATTTCTTACGGACAAGTTTGGCAGGGCACTATTTCTACCGCTATTGCTAGTTTCGCTGGAGTCTGTTAGGGGACTCATAATATGAGGGATGTTAATAAAATTAATGTAAGTTTCGGATAAAGATAAAAAAGCTGATTTAGACTGAAAGCAAAGTAATTTAAACTTTCTCATTTTACTTTAAAAAAAAAAAAAGGTGGCAAAACTATCACAAGTTGGGCTCACAATGAAAAGGACTCGGTTTTTCTTCTTGGCTCCATCCTGATTTTGGCTAACCATGGTTTATCGAACTCATGTCGTGAAAATGATGGGATGGTTCTGTAATATAGGCCATGGTGACCTCCTTTCTAGGTTCTTGTCACTGAATCAAGTTGTGGGTAACTGTATTTAATGACCTTGCTGTTGACGAGATCGAAAACCAACTTTGGCAAAAATTAAAAATCACTTTCATTATCGCAAAAGCTCTCTTGACATGAAATGACAACAGATATAACACCCTTACCGATACCAGAGCAAATAGCAACAGAAACTGTCCCTTACCAAACTAATAACATTAAGCTTCCTATCCTGTTGTAAAATTAAACTATACAGAGGAGTAGATGGAACCTAGGTGTGTCTTAGGGCTGCGCCTTATTAACCTAGACATGCAGATAATACTAGTGCATTGATACTTTACTGTGATTGGCAAACGTGGCCACAGTTGAGGCCATGTTTACCTCCCATTATAGCTAGCTACAAGAACTACAGAATGTGAGGGGGAGGGGGAAGCGGCATAGGCACCGTAAAAAAAACCCTCAATAAAAATAGTGTGTACAACTGCTTGCAATTACTGAAAAACTACAAAGAAAGACTGCTTTTGAGTGTGTTCTATTTGTTTGGCTTTCCTTGGCAGGCCTGTAGCCAAAAATAGAGGGAGGAGACACATCCCCCTCCTAAATACATTTTGCCCTATAATTTTAATTTACTAACTGTTCTTGTTATTACATACATATATAAGCCTTCATGTGGAGCATTAATTGGTCCCTCTAGGTTACCTGGTGTCCCACCCATAGCTTTAAGCCTGGATACAGACCTGTTCCTTGTTTGGATTGGCATAATTTTCACTAACAAGAACTGCAAGTATCACTAACATTCTAGTGAAGCATGTGCACACTATTGTGTGTATGTGCTCCCATACTTCTAGCTGGCACCGGAAACAGAAGGAGAATAATGAGGGATGTGTTGATAAAATTTAACTCTTATGTTTAACATGCTAGGTAATCTGACTAAACCTGGAGGATGCTTTGGTTGCCTGCACAGACCATATATATATATAGGATTCTGGATTATTTATGTGATTTGTGAAGGAACGTTTTTATTGCACTTAAACCAAATACTCCAGTGTTGTTTTTTTTTTATTCAATTTCTTATAGTAAATAATTATGTTTATGTGTTCACAGAGATATGACAACAGAGGGTGAAGATGCAGCGGATGCTATACGACCTTTGGACAGCCTTCCTGCAGCTCGCAGTGCAAGCACTGATTTCCTTAGGCACAAAGAAGAGTCTCCTACAGATACGAAGAAGTCACATTTCAACAGCTTGAAACAGTGGGGCAAAGTGAAATTACGGCTAATCCGTAGTTCTAGTACTGATAAGACCTTGTCGGCCAACCATGAGGAATCTAATATATATGAGGCTGTCGGTGCCAAGGGGAACAGGAAACTTGATCTGAAGTACGATAGACGATCAAAGTCATCGACTGGCACCAACTTGCCTATATCGTCATCATCTGGGCCCATGAGCATGGCAGTGAAGCTGAGAGAGAACACTTTGCTGCGGCGGAAAAAGAAAGAGTGTGGGGAGGATGCAGTGCACTCCTCATCAGGAAATTGGAGCGCAAGTTCTGAGAGTGGACGAGCATCGATAGGATCTTCAGAGAATGCAACTGTCACTTCTCATCATCCCAAAAGTACGACTGCTACTTTGTCATCAGCGGGAACATCTAGCAACTCTCTCAGCCAGCAACACAGTCACAATCCGCCCTCCTCATCCTCAGTGGGTAGCCGTAGGAAATTTATCACAACGTCAGCATCGTCATCCTTCAGCGAAGGAACTTTAACTCCGGATATTGCTCCATCTGATTTAGGTACACCTTTCTTCCCAGATGATGGAGAGACGAGCTCTGTATATTCTTGTGATACAGAGGGTTATTACACCTCTTTCCACATGGACAGTGGCTTAAAGACCTTGAAGGAGGAAGATCCCAATGGAGCAATACAAGTGCCATTGCAGTCCACAAGCGCCTTGTCTGGATCACCAAACAGATCGTCCACCCTCACTGCGGAAAATGAGTACGAATTGTTTGGAAAGGGATCGACTAGTACAACCACGAGCTCTGCTGGGACTGTATGTACAACTTTAATGTTAGGTAATGAGAGTAGCTTGTCTGCTCCACCTGCACCTGCAGTTCCTGAAAGGAAAAGTTCATTAGAGCCAGTTAACTCATTGGAAAGAAACATGCAGAAGGTAACGGTGATGATTCACGAGCACAAAGATGATGGAACCATGTCGGAGTCCCCAGACAGTGGACACAATACTTCTAGTTCCCCTGTTGGATCCACAAATAGTCCTCAAGGAACACTAACAGGCAGGAGCTCTGAGTATGAATTTTCGGAATCTGACTTGGAAGGATTTGATCGTATTGAAAGGATACGAGTAAAAACTACTATCAATTCAAGTAGAATACCATCCATGTGTGTAATCACACCACCTCAGTCTGACGATGAGATCAGTTTAAGTCAGTATGGCCCGTTGTATAGGTTACCGAAGTCTGCATCGTTACCTTCAAATGACATTCATTGCTCAGATAGTGAAACATGCAGCAGTAAAGGAGCTACTGATTCGAGACACCATTACAAAGTTTCTCCTAGGCGCTTTGAAAAACAGTTGAGTACAGACTCTGACAGGTCTAGTGAAAATGAATTCACTAAAGTATCACCTCACATTCTAAAAAGGAACTCCTTATCTATACTTGATAAAGTTTCTGGTTCTAATGCTGTTAGAAATGATGATAACTTCCCTTCGAGATCTCCAAGTGGTGAAACTGTCATTTTCAATGGTACAGCTGAGAATTCCCTGCCATTGTCACATACTGAAGAGCACAAACCTTCTAGGGAGCCTCTTAATGTGATGCTGGACAAAGTGAAAGGTGTTTTGACTGGTGTTGGCAGGAAAACACAGTGCCCCAAGTCTTCAGATGATGCTTCCACAACATCAGAAGAAAAAATTAGCCCGGATGATGCAGGTGATTATGTAACAATTGTAGATGTCCATGGAAACAAAACACAATCGTACCGCCAGTCTTCAAGTTACTCTCCACATTACTCAAACGTGGTTAAGAAAACCTCACCAACTACTACTTCATCTAGACTCTTAACTCGAGAGACAGAATATGTTTCCTTAAATGAACTCCCATCATCTGGACCAGCACACAATACTGTAACATCTCCAGTAGATTCATTAGAGCGTAAAAAGCGACAGGGAGCCAGAGTCACATTAGATTCAGAAGGAAAAGTTGTATATTCCTCGGACAGTCTAAAGCGCAACAAAGGAGGTTACTCATCTTTTGAACCTGGGCCCTATGTGAAAGAAGCTATTACGTCTCCTGTTGCTAGCCCAATGACTGCTCATAGAGTTCCTAAGTCAAACATTCGTCCTGTAACCCTTTCATCTCATGGTTTGAAGTCTTCAATCATGGATCATTCTGCAAGACATTCAACATCCCCTTCAGCAATTCACAGGTATCCAACATCTCCTCAGCTTGGAAAAGTGATAATAAAAGCAGGAGGCAAGACGTCATCCATGACTCGAGTTACTTCTCCGACACCAGTTGTAGTTCCTTCGTCTAGCAATAGGCCGTTGTCTCCCAGGCAAACCTCCCGTGGGGCCTATGTTAATGTGCAATCTCCTGATGACCCGCACCGCCAGCACTGCGTCACTTCTGGTCGATCCACTCCTTCTACATCACCCACAGAGGACGAGGAAGGTAAGATACCTCCGTGCCCATCTAACCCTAAACTAACGTCATATTTACAGCGGACCAATCCGGCATTGTACAACCGCATTAGCGATGTTGTGCCCAACTCGAAAATAAAGCGCAGTGATAGTTATCGTTTGGCAAACTCTCCAATTTTGCAGAATAGGAAAATGTCAAATATTGAACTCGCTGCTAATGTAAATGTGAATAAAAATGACAGGAACATTTGTAAAACTCTTAAAAGCAATAATAATGTAGATACTCTGGGGGTAAATAAAAATGAGAGGAAAGTTTTGGCAGAATTTAGTAATGAAAAGGCTTCCATCAGTACTTTTAAGTCTGATATGTGTGAAGGTAACAAGGTAAAGTGTGTCAAGCCTGGGCCACCTGCAAATGAGGAAGGAACCATGGTAGTCGAGAACCCAAACATCAAGGGTCGTAAGTTTTATGGACCACAAATAAGGGTTGACCCAAATCTGCTTGCTGCTCCGGTAAGCAAAGCTACCTCACCTGTGGTGTCGAAAGATACGGAACGTGCACGCGTCTTAGCGTACTCAGGTAACAACACGGAAATCTGGTAATGCACTGAGCACATTGCATCCCTTGTATGTTCTTATTGCACCTTGTCTTGTTTGCTTATGCATGTAATGCTTGAACTAGAGTCGTGTATCATGTTGCTTGCTATCTGGTTCATTATTAGTTCCTTACCTGTATGCTGTTGCACTCTATATAACTTAAACTAGTCTAGAATGACACCTTTTGCAGTTAGTTTCTGATGGCAAACAAAAGTAGTGCATAATTTTCTTTTTTCAAGTACAAATGTTTTCATAATTTTGTGATACGCTTAAAATGTTTAATGTATGCCTGCACAAATGCTAAAGTGATATGCTCTGAGCTCTGTCCTAAATGTGTAGATGTAAGCATATAAACAGTGCATATAAATAAATGATTAACTAAGTGCCTTAGTGAATTCTAAAGTTCATAGATTAAATGTCATACAAAGATTAATTACAGTTAATTTCAAGAAATAATGTAAATTTTGTTATTTTCAGTGCTATATGTTTTTTATGTTGAACATTTGTGTTAAAAGTAAATTTATATAATTTGTCTGCAAAATATTTCTTTGTTACTTGTATTTTAATGTTAATATTTTTTCAAAGATTTTACAATTTATATAATTATTTTTAATAAAATTTTGTAAATCCAATAAGAACATTCCATTGCAGAGAAAGATTTATTTTGGAACATATTACAGTAATTTGTTCTCAATTTTATTGATTCTTAACTTTTTAATTTTTAGTGCATAAATATTTTTTTAAAAAATTCAGATTGTTGTTTTTTATACTGCCAGTTATATTTTTGGAAGTCTTTTTTTCTTCACTGTTTTTTTATACTATTCAATTTAATTGAATGAAGAAGACATTCTATTTCAGCAGAATTTTTTTAATGCTAGTAAAATTATGCTTCTGAATATTTATTTTTTTTTTCTTCCTGTATTTGTTGAGAATCTGAAGACATAGTAATTTACCAGTCTGTTGAGAATACAAGGTAAAGGTGGTTTTTCAGAAGGTAGGGTATATCAACTATTATATTCATAAGTTTTTGCATTTATGTATTGTTAGGAGCAGAAAACTGTGCTTCATAGTTGAGGCAATTTGATGGCTATGATTTAAGTTTAAGAATTTTATGAAAAGTTCTGTGAAAATATTGCGCACTTTGTTAACCTTTTATTAGTTTTATTTCACACATTTTTTATGTTGTAATGTCAATTTTTATTGCAATATTTGCATTTTGAAAAATAGATTCTACAATTTTTATATGTTTTGTGCAATTTTTTGTTGTGTGATGTTTGTGTTTTTGTAAACCTCCCATTGTGATTAATTTGTATACTTTTTACATGTATACTTTGGTAATAGAGATACTGTAGACTGATATCTTTAATCTGTTTGTGTATCACATTGCCAACTTTTATTTTAATAGCAGCTAAGGTGTACGTACAAATTAACATATTAATTTTTTTCTCCTTTATAATAGCTGATATATTTATGGAGTTCTTGCATAAAAATTTAAGTAGTACCTACTTTGAAGTACATACCACGTAAAAATAAAGTTAAACTATGATAAGAAATAATTTTTTATGTAAAGGTTTTTGTTTATTTTTGAGAAAAAAAAATTATGTGTTAAAAATAGCAGCAAGTGTAGCATTGCATAGAAACAGTCTTTGATTGGTACACACCATCAGTCTATACTGAAACCTAAACTCGGGTGTTGTAACCTTGTATTCACAAGACTGATGTTAATAATTTTATGATAATACCATATACAGATTTATTGTAAAAATATATTCAGATTACACTGAAAAATATATGATTTGCAGTTATGTATGTATACTGCAACTAGTATTTCTAGAGAATTAACTTTCATTAACTAGTTCTAAAGTAGCATGCTTCATGTGCACCCTTTTTGTAATGCTAATAATGTGTGTGGTTTGTATTAACAATAATGAGAAATTATTTCACTGAAAACTTTATTTTATTACATGCTGAAAATACCTATTGATATTTACTTGATTTCTATTAATTTGTGTTATAACCATTACCGTTATCTAGCGTAGAGAAATAGTCAACTTTAATTACATATAATGGAGCCATCTATGAGAATTTCAAATCCAGCTTAAAATTATCTTCATAGACTTTTTTTTTAAATTAAAAAGACGGTTATATGTAAATAATTGCAAGTTATATACATTTGTTCAGCATCTAGTAGAAAGTAAGGAAGTATAAATAAACTAACAGTTACTACGTAATTTATATGCTAGGCGGAGCTCTAATATTTTTTACTAAAAGACATTCTAAAATCATCAGGAAAGTAATTGTTGTTGCGTGGGTAATTGTTGTAGTGTGGTTAAATGTTAAACAGAACTGCAGTAGCCTAACTGTAATGTAAATTTTGCATTTTTGTATATAGGAGTTGAATTCTACTCATCTGTTAGTTTTAGCAGAAAATTGCAAGCATGTCACAAGCCTTGTTATCACAGTACATTGTATGATAAACTTCCTCCATATTTGTTAAACTTCAGGATAGTATCAAAAATAAATAATACATATGTGAAATTTGTACTCACTTTCTTGCTTCTTGTCATAAAACAAAAAGATAACTGTAGTAAGTTATAATACAAGGAATGCTTCCAGCTGCTAGCACACGTCTCCCTACCTGTACTGAACCAGTCGTAATTTACTGAAGCAACGCCAAATTAAAAAAAAAAATCTGCTTAAATTTAAACAAGGATCCCAGTATTTTATATTTAGACTTTCAATACCTCATTTTAAGTTTTTAAATTAATTTTGATAATGTGAAAAATTTACACTAAAGGTAAAACTATATTTGTTTGTAGTTCTTAAAAATAGAAAACAATGTGTTACTTAGAATGTAGAGCCAGTTTTGACCATTTTTCAAGTTAATTTATTGGCAAAACAAAATACTGTACTGTAAGTAAATGTGTGAAGAAATCTAAAAATAATGTTTTATGTCAACTTGTGATTTGCCACATATTGTGATAAAACTTTGATATAAATTTACATGTTGTTTAATTTATAGCTTTATTAAATTGCTTTTTCTGTGAGACTACATTTGTGCCATATTGCTAGACTAGCTAGTCATTTTTTTTTATCCAGTTCATTCCTAAGCAGGCCAGGAAAATATGTTTTTTTAATGTAAAAAAAAAGACGTTTCTTTGCATTTCTGTCTGTTTTAAACTCATATTGATTTTTGTACAAATAGTTTAAAATTTTTTACGAATGCAGTTCGTACAAATTATGTGTGCATTAAAAAAATTCAAAACAATTGCTACATTAAAAATTTTGTTCTGTGATAATATCCTGTTATAGTGTTTATCATATTTAGCAAATTTACCAGTGTGTTCTATAAGCTTTTTTTTTGTAATGATTTCAACAACTGTAAAACGTTTGTGTTATTCAGTTTTATGTTATTTAACTTACCATAAGTTATGGCATTTTAACAGTTATTTTAAAGCAATTTAACTATTTATTTTTTTTACATGTTAATATTTTAAATTTAACATTTTTAAGTTTTGAGGGAAATAATTATATTACTATAATTTCTCTACTCAAAATTTCTGTATTTTTAATTATAAACAATGTTTGGCTGCACATAATTTGTTTACAGGTGGCCAAAATAATGACTATTAATGTTGTAATAAATAATTTATATCAAATGTTTTGCAAGTGTTACATCACATGATTTTCAAATGTAGCTTAGTGCTGCCTAAACTAATTTCTGTACTAATATCTAAAATCATTTCTTCATTCTTGTGAAATGTCTTTTTAACTCCTTGCTTTTGATTTTTTATATTGTAGGCAGATATTTTTTAATTTTTTAAAATTCATTACATGCATATACCAGAAATGTTATCAATGTGCTGCTGGATCTGCTAATCAAGACTTTTACACTGAGTACCTCACTTGTATTTTTTTATTTTTTTTTTTATTTTTTTTTTTTTTTCAGTGGCATTTATATGGTACATAAAAACATTTTAAATGGCCTAAACTGACATAGTGTAATTTTAGAAATTATTGTGCAACATAGGTGTTTTTTTTTCTTTCTTTCTTTTCCAGAATTGAATAGTTACAGGTATATATAGCAAAAAACTATTTCGTTCTTTAAATTTGCTATTTCACCAGAATCACAGTTTAATTGATTTTTAAATTTTTTTATGCAGAAGTTGTGTGTAAGCACGTACATACACACGTATATGCATATGATTTTCCTTTCTTTTTTTCGTTACAAAAAATATGTGTGTCAGTAGTTAAGTTACAGAATTCATTAGTGAATTAAACTATTTGAATTATGTGCATAATATTCAGTCTTTTATTTCAGATGAATAGGTTTTCTTAAAAATTCTTGTGCATATGTAAAAAAAACTGAAAATATGTATATGTATCTTTTGTAAGTGCGTAGAAACAGGAATTTGTAAATATTTGCTCCAGCAAAAGTATTAGTATGTAAGTGAACTGATTGATTGTACAGTAAGTTATAGTGTTGTGCAAAATTAGAACTCTGCATGAGTACTAATAAAAGAAACACGCTAATATATAGTTTGAAAGTAGTTTAGTTAATGAAGCACTGCTGTCTAGAGTTGTTTTCGTTTCCATTTAGTTTTACTCACACAAGTTAATGAGACATTCTAGCTATCGTAGACACATTCCTGGACACACTTTAGCATTTTGTCGTGAAACGCTAAGTTATGACTTAGTAATTCTTCTGAGCCCTTTAGTAGTACAGTCAGGAGCTCAGTGTAAAATAAAAATTAAAACATTTCCTTGTGTGAAGTACAGTAGACTTGCTGATCCGGCCCTCCAGGTAATCCAGCCTCACCTTCTAGAATATAGATGATGAGACAAAGTTTAATTGCACATAAGTTATTAAAATACAGCAAAAATATACCTCTTGAAATACGTTAGTACTGCCTGCAGTTCATCTCTGCATATCCTGTCTGACCAAACGCCACATTAGGCTAGGTTTCTGAGAGGGTACTGTATCTTGTTATCACTCTGGAAAAAACAGCATTCATTCCGTGTTTAGATTTCTCAGGATACTATGACATGAGCTAGCCAATACGAATCTCAAGCCAGTCCGGACAGCAGTGTTCAGTGTTTGTAGATTTAGTTTGTTACCTACACTGTCCATTCCATTTGTTGCTAGTTACAATTTGTGTATGATAATTGTGTAACTGTACTGATTGAAATTTTTTGTATTTTTTTATTCTGTTGTGCACTTTTTAAACTTTAAAATAATATGTTTTGCTGCAGAGCACAGGTTTTAAATTTGTTTTACTTTTGTCTTATTTTAATTGTGATGTAAATTCTGAGAAACAAGAACTTTTAATAGATAGATGCTAGCTTTGCATATTAATTTCTTCTTTAATATGTTATTAGAATGGGTACTGTTACATGTGATATATTTTTTTTTTTCTAAAAATAAAATTGTATCATTTTTAGAATATATCAGTACCAGTACTATGTTTGTTTGAAAGATCATTATGTTTACATGAACTGTGTCAATTGACAGATGATAGATAAACTGTTTGTACTGTTGACGTGTTTTTTATGGACTTTATTATATGCTTTTGGAACCAGTGCATTGCCTCATTTCTGTGGTCACTCGGTATTTCCACCCTTCTCAATACCTTAGTTTTCCTGTAGACTTCAAGCAAGGAAGTATTTGGAACAAAACATGCTTATTGAGACAGGGACGTGTAATTTTTCTACCAGAATACATTGCGGAATTTTTAATTATACTCCTGATATGTTGATGATTACAAATATATTGGTACAGTACTTAATCAATGGACTACTTTGTAAGTTGATAGTAGATATTTTGTTCTTATTTAGGCATGTTAGTTCTATGTATTTGAGGGTATTGTAATGAAAGAGAACATTGTCATAGCTTAGATAATACTGCAATAGTAATTTTGCATTTCGTATATTGCAGTAGAACCCTATACAATTGTTTGGAGATGTCAGTGAAATAATGTGGAAATTGAAGTTTATTTGAAATAAGTTTTATATAAAATGGATAACTTGCATTCAGTAAGTACTGTTTCTTATTAATTCTATTTAAAAAAGGTTTATAAAGATACATATTCCATATGAGAGGACATACAGTAGGTTGTTCAGCTTGTTTCATTGTGCTGTAAAGTTTAATTTGTTCAATTTATTTTGACTGCATTTTTGAACAGAATTTATTCTTTCATGTTTTCACAGTGTTTGTTTAGAATGTAGGTTTTTGGTCTCAAATACTTCCTTGGCTTAGATCCATTGTTGTCTAGATTTGAGTCATCATTACTGAACAATGCATACTGTATTCAGCAGCTACCAATAACAGCACAGAGAGTGTTTTGGTTGCCTGTGTCTTGTGAGCATGTAGGTCTTCATTTAATAGTTATTTGTGTCTGTGGATCGTAGTTTATGAGAGCTGGAGGGATGGTGTAGAATAGTGTGCAGCGTGTGTTTTGTAGTTGTTGGTTGCACATTTAGAGAATTGTGCACTGGAGACCTGGTTTGCTCAGTAATGCACTTCTTGTTAGTTACCATGCACCATACATACTGTACGTACACATCGGGCCTCCTTGCATAGCAGATGAAGGTAACTATTGATTCTCTGGGTACTGTAGTTTAGTTTCAGCTAATTTAGTAAGTATAATATTGTGTACTTAATGTTTTTGCTTTAGATACATGTTACAGAGTAGAATATTTGCTGTCAAAATCTGTGTAATTATTGTTACTACTCTAGGTACAAAATTCAGAGTAGAATTTATTTTATATTTAAAATTAGAGATTGTAAATGGTAGTTACTGTAATAGAGCAGAATTATGACTTACGAGTATAACAGTTTACTTTTTTTAAAACTATGCTCAGGTTATATTGTGCATTTCAGACTAATTTTATCTCATTACTGTCCAGATGGTAATAAATGTATCTTTTGTATCTGCAGGTAAGCTCCCTTCATATACTTTTCATCAAAGCGACCACCAGGCATCTCAGAGCCAGCGCAGACCTACTGTTGATCCGAGTGATGCTGTTCATTGGAGCCCTCACCACTCTACGCTAATTTCACAAGGTCAGAGTTCACAAAATGTTTTCTGGACGCTACCTTCCAGGCACTTGCCCCGCGATGCAAACGTTGCGCAGTTTTCGCAGCCCTATAGTGACAGTTCTTCATTCGCCAGAGATGGGAGTGGACGGTACAACACCATCGCAACTGCCGGCGTCAGGGCGCAGCATGCTGTGTCATCGCCGCAACACTCGCAGAAGTACAGCCCTACTGCTCACTACTCTAGTCATACCATGGAGCCAATTTCTTGCCAGCCTGGAGCACATCAGATGCAAAAACACTTAATTTTTGTTCCTAATCCTACCAGGCGTGCTGGTAACATAAATCCTGTACCCATTCCAGAAGTTCCAAGAAGTGTTGTTGAAATGAGAACTAGAAGTAACAGTGGTAGTCATCACTTAGCTAAGGGATTAAATCCTTATCAACTCCAAGAAAGATTTTACTCATCTACACCTGAGAAGAATGAATCAGTGATCAGAAACGTTCAACAAAGTATGAAGCCAACACATTTTAATGATACTCTCTCACCAATTGAAAGAATCCCCAAGAGAGAAGCTAAAATAACTTATACACCACCCACTAATAGAACTTCTTCTCAGCTTAATTACAGAAATAACCATGCGGCACATCAATTTACAAATAGTGATAACAATCAAGAAAACAAATTTACAAATAACAATTCACTAAAACATCCATCTCAAACGAAAACTTCCATGACTGCAGAGGAAATTTTCGCAGCTATCCACAAGTCCAAGAAAAAGTTGAACATCAAATCAGAGACAGGTGGACGAAGCACCTCTCCATCGTGTTCATCTGCTGCTAGTATTTCCCCAGGTAACTCAGAGTTATCTCTGATTGGCGAGCAAGCTTCTGCAAGGGACTTAGAAGCAAACCGAAACCGTCATAGCTGGTCTCCTAATTCTGATGAGAGCCGTAATGTGTACAGTACTTTGCAACAGAAAGCTAACTCGCCAGTGACGTCTCCTGGGTCTCGTCAGAGTTGGGCAGGTGACAGGTTGGGTTCTAAGCAGCAGACTTCGCGGAATGACTTCAAGCGCCTCTTGTTGCAGCATGGTGCAGGTCAGGGTGGGAGCTTGCGAGGTCGTATGTCCGCAGTGGAACAGCTCAAGCTCTCCAAGCAGCAGAAGGAGAACAGCAGCATGAAGAACTGTGTGTCCAGAAGCCCTGCTGACAAACGAGGGAACGGGTCCAAACTCTTGCAATCTCCTCGTTCACTTGCCAGCTGGAGATTCTCATCGCCACGAACAGACGTACTCTCCTCCACAATACTGGAAGATTGTGCAGAGGAAGAGAATGTGTCTGGTTCGCCGCAAGAAACTGCCTCAAAATCTGCAGTAGGTTCCGAGAAAGGAAAAGGAAGTGGTGTGGCTCGAAGATTACTCAACTTTTCTTCAGAGAGAAAAGACCATTTCAGCACTAAACCAATTTTAGAGCAGTACACGAGGGAGCCTTCAGTTAGGAGATCTCCACCATCCACCTCGCCACCATGGACGAAAACAACCGACCTCAGCATTCCACAGTCGAAGCCTGCATTCCACAATAATAGTTTCCCGCCCGAACCGCTGTCCCCTTTGAATGTGAAAGAAAATTTTGATACCAACCAACAGCTATTCTCTCCCAGTGCCCTTGCCCTTATGACGAGGGGTTATGGGAGTCCAGACTCTCTGTATCAGTCTGTTAACAAAGGTGGCTCTTTGAAAACTTCACCATCAGCTCACATTAATGCCTTTCTAACAAAACAAAGAAACATTCACAATTACCCATCTGGTGTAAGTGGCAGGTCGGCACTTGTTGCGCTTGGTACGCAGGTGTCTCCTAAAACCACTCTTGAAACAGCTCTCTAAATAGTAGTTCTGTTAAATTGTACTTTTTTGGCTTTTTATTTTTTATAATGCAAAATTTTCTTTATTTTAGTAAGGATAAATTTTTTTTGTGGAAGTTGTAGTACAGAGCTGTATAATATGTTTTAAAGTAGCACAATTTATTAATTTGGCTGAGTCACAAAGAACAATGATTTACATGGTTGAATAAATTTTGCAATAAGTTTATATATATATATATATATATATATATATATATATATATATATATATATATATATATATATATATATATATATATATATATATATATATATATATATATATATATATATATACACACACACACACACACTCACACACAGGATGAAAGGAAATTAATAGCCCAAACTCCGGGACGTGATTCCTCATGAAAAGTGAAGTAGACATTATATAGGACACTTACAGAAAAATTATTATTAAGGGTGGAATAATCCCTTGAAAAGCGAGTTAGAAAATTGTATTTTGCAAAATATAAAAAATAGTTAGAAGTTAAATTACGATTCTTTGGGTGGTGTTAAGTATTATTGAGATCTTAAACATTTAATATAGCAAAATGAGTAATATGAACCCTGCTTACATGAACATTGAAACACAATAGTGACTGACTGGCCTGCACATGGTTGGTCACAAATAACATGAATTGTGCCATGAAAATGAAATAAAACTGCAAAAAAAACACTGGCGGCGTGTGTACTAAATTAAGACAAAAAATATACCTAATGTCCGTCCCATATTACTTGTGAGAAAACGTGGATGGCTCCTGATATGTAATTCGCTGGCCACGTGGCGGTGATAAAGTGCCGACGCAGTTTTACATTAAGTATAAAAACTGTAATAATTATTAAGTTAAGCGGACTAGCAATTGCTAAGGGAATATTTGGTAACATGTGCTAAGTGAAGGTGAACTGGTATATTAAAGAAAACTATTGAAAACTAAATCTGTTCTCGGAAATATGTAGTGCACACAGACAGTCTCTCACCTCTCCAGACGACTCTGACAGACTGCCACGAGGAAGGGGGCCGCTAAGGACACACAACATAGCTACGGGGTTCACACACTTCTGATACCTCGTTGCATGCGACATAATTTGTATCATTGTTTAAAAATGGCACAAAATTCAAGTTACAAAAAACAAAGTATCTTACATGTTTTACATTTTTAATTTTTAAATTTTAACCGTTTGTTTCAAAATTAAAGTAAATCAATAATAAACCTTCGGTGCACTACATCGCAGCCTATTTAAATGTTCCACGTGGCCCAATGTAACATTGCCTGCGTACATTCATGTTACTCTTGCTGAAATAAACATACAACACACTGCATAAATTATTATTAAAATAAACATGAGAGTTTATGGTCAGTGGAATGGAGGTTGGTTACTGAGACGCATCCTGCGCTGTTATGGGCTTAGTCCTATCGCTGGCTCTTTGGCCGGTATCAAGGTTAAACTTCAGGCACGTATACTTCACTGCCATTACTGTGATAGGATGACAGTAGTTTTGATACATATTTGACGACTTCAAACCAGTAATAAATTAGAAAATAATTTGTGGTGAACTCACGTGGTACCTCCGTGTACAGTTAGAAGCCAATAAATATTTGACTGACCAGTGTGTGTATAGGACTGAGAAGTCTATGCTGCTACCAGATGAATATGCGAAATACTCATGCCTTTATTTATCGACAAATAATGCTTATATAGAAATATTGCTGCACTGTTGCTGATGTAGTAAAATTAGTTTTTTTATTACTAGAGTTTTTGATAACAACGTAACTGCTGTACCAATTGTAGATTTTTTTTGTTGCATTTTATTCAGCCACTAATGATTTTTTTTTCGTTGCTACAAGAAGTATTTGTGAAATTCTGAGACACTCTTTTTTTCTTTTTGGCCAGAAACTCATGTTATCACTTGTCCTGAATCAAGTTTTTTGTTTATTTTATAAATTTTTCTAATGCAATGTTAAATGTGCAGACACAATGTAAGTGTAAATATTCAATTATGCATGAAAGTTATGGTACATTTCAGAGATGGATTTGTGCTTCAGGCCACTGTCTGTCACTTATGTTATAGTACAGTAGATATTTAAATCCTAAAAGGATTTTTTTTAAATTATTGATCAATAATCTTAAAAAAATATCCGTAGTAATAACAATTTTACGGTATACACCCCCTGATGTAAAGTTATTAAATAAAACACGCTGCAAGTTCAATATCTGTTTATTACTTTATATATGATAGAGCTGTTCTAGTCCTACTAAACGGTTGCCATGTTTTCTCTGTCACTACTACCAACCTGCTCACTCTGAATATACCTCATCTTCCCCTTTTATTTATTTATTTTTTTTTTTTAAAGAATTTTTACTTAACAGAACATACACACAACAATAGCACTACTGACATACATCCACCTGACCAAAATTATACCTAATAAAACATACAAACAACAATTGCACTACATACTGTCAAATACACAAGTACCCAAGTAATTTAGCAACAATCTGCACATACAGATTTTTTTATACAGATACGCTTATTG
>PNEQ01112666.1:0-20029 GCA_003012365.1 Medauroidea extradentata
CTCTCCCCAAATCTCACGATTCGGCCTTCTTATACTCAGTGAAACAGTCGGGGATTTACCGCATTACAGGGGTCTAAAAATAGATATTTCATCATGTTTCGGATATGCTTTTAGTCACGTAGGCCACCCTCGAAGGGTTAAGACGCAGTTGGGACAGGTGTCTATGACGTAGGTTCGGCGGATTTCCCACTATGAGCCATCCGGGCTTTGAGTCATCGGCCAGCCCTCAAGGTGTTACGAAACAGCCGCCGACCACTGGCCTCCAGGAACATGGCACGCAACAATATAGATATTATCACAACACAGAGTTTTTTCTGCCACATTTACCTGAAATTTCTACGTTTGTCTTACAATTTCATGTCCGTGGCTACCATAATGTTAACTTTGTGCTCTAATTCAGGAACATGCATATTTTTCGAATAACCGTGAAACGAATTCTACCCAAAAACGTTTTTACCTGCAGGTCTAACCTCAATATTATAGGGAAAGACAAAAAAAGATGAATAGTTAGCACAAATATTTTTTCTTTTAATTTGAAATTCACGAGCGTGTTAACAGCTGCAAGAGGAACTCTGCATTGGAAGCAGAAATTCAGAACACTCAGGCAACAAGTGTTGAGCAAACTCAGCATAACTACTGACAATATCAGCATACATGACGCCTTATGTACGCGACACGACCTTACAGCGTATCGTTATCAGAAGTAGGAAGTAAAACAAAACACTGGAATAAAAACTGAAGTGTTTGCGTGGCAGGCACAATGTTGTGTGTAAGGATTGTCAGATTACACTCGGCCTAGCCGCTGTCCCGCAGTGTTTGTGTGCACAGTTTGTAAACCGAGTGCAGTGCTTTACTACTATAATTATTTCCTATGACATTTTAAGGACATGGACCCGAGTTTCTTCGCATTTAACGACAATTCATTTTTAAACATAAATGGGAGCCGATATCGTAAAATCACTTCGTAACATTGTTATGACTGATTAAAACTGCATACTATAATTTTGTCTAGTCAGAAGACTGCAAAATATTTGGTAATTAGTTAATTAACGAAATTTCCTTTTAATTGATAAATTAGCTATACTCATCATACAGTTTGTCTCGAAAAATTACATTGCATAGTAAAAACAATTTGAAAAAAGGTTACGAAGCAGTTTTACGACATTGACTCTCGTATGGATTAAAAAAATAATAATAATAATTCTCTCGAAATCCGAGTAACTCGGGCCCAAGCCCTTAAGCGGTGACCGCATTATTTTATATGTGGCCAGCATAGTTCATAGTCTAACGCTTGCTTCTATAGTTCTGTTTTTCGAAACCGGTTGTTATTTTTCCAGATATGGCAGTCTGGAAAATCCATTTTTGCCATTTTGAGGTGCCCGAAAATGACGTTTCTAATAAACGTGCGGAATTTTAAAAACTATAGCGACATAGTTTGAAGTGTGAGTTATTTTGGTATATATACAAATGTAATGCGCGTTGAGTAGTTTCGTAAAAAATAAGAATAGCCGTAACTCGCTGCAACGCATTTTATGCGCAGGTAGAGAAGGTCCTCAAGAAATTTAGTGGTAGACGAAAACTTACTGACTGTAAATAAAAACTGAAATGTTAAATAAAATCCACGCAATCACATATAAAACGGTTTTGTGGTGGCAACAAAATGTTTTATCAAAATGGACATTCCAAAATTTGTTCTGGTGATTACAAATTTTTTTGTATGTAGTGTCTGTAAAACTTTATTGTGGACAGCAAAAATTTTTTTTGTGGTCACCACAAAAAAAATTTGGTAAGGACCATAACTGAACGTGATTAAATATTTTGTGGTAACCAATAAGTTTTTTTTTCGGTGATTGGTAACTAACATAAAATACGGTACGGTGTAACTATAGCTTTCGGGAGACTTTATAAATAATCGTTATAATTATCTATGTCTTAGGGCTGAAGGGGCACGCTCGTGAACTTTGGTCAAGGACGTTAAAAATGTGTATATCCGGACCTGACTGCGTACATGAAGTTCTATACACAATTAAATACTTTAACATTTGACTTTAAGTTTCCCTTACTTTTGACTATTCGCTAATACATAATACAAACGTAAAATTTAAGTAATGACTGCCGAAAAACAATTGGGGATTATTTTTAACGATATTGTATAGTAAATCACACAGGTTTTCCATGAAAGCGTAACACATAAATATTCCGAAAGTGAGGTCAGTTTAAAAAAAATATTTTCCACATTACTTTGCAGAAATACATTTGCGGCACCTACTGACAAAACTTTAAGTTCATTTCTGAATATATATTTCCAAGATTTTCCGAGTACATTTACGACATAACTTGTTTAATTTTTCATGAAATAACAGTAAGACTGTAAAATCAAACGATACTTAGAAACTAGCATTTTTTATTTTACAATACGTATCAGCTGGTTCTTTGCGAACGGCCATTTTGACTTAAGGTTTTCAGTTTATCGGAAACGTAATGTTAAAGACTGCTTACCTTTGGTTTATCCGACGACATTGTGTAAGACTCCACAAGAAGCATCGGCGTCGTAAGCATTTGATTTTTTTTTTTGGGAGGGGGACGTCACTGGTAGAGAAAGTGTACATATAATCTACGTAATAAAGGGGTGTGTAGAAGTCCTCCACCGGGGAATTTTATATTTTAAGGTGCAAAATGCTGCTATTTAAAGAGTTTCTGCATCAAAATATTTAATATACAACTGAAGGAAATCTTAATCTTAAAAAATCTTAAAAACTGCGAATTTTTTTTTTTGGGGGGGGGGTGACGTTACCCCCCCCCCCCCCAGGGTTTACGACGACCCTGACAAGAAGCCACGTATAGGAAGCTTCTCTAAAGCCAAATGCTATAGTTTTTAATTGTGCAACTGTCTTAAGGGGGCGTTTCACAGAAAATTTTAATTGTTTTAATAATTATTATATTTGTACGAGATATGGTAGGTTTTGTAGAACATACTCTGTGACTACGTTTTACTCCTCTAACAAATTTTTTTTTAATTTCATAGGTTTTGTGTTATAACATATTAAAGTCAACATTTTCATAAATCTGTATTACGCAATAAAGGAAAACAAACTTACTTACAGAAATGAAAAAGTCTCACACTGAAGAACAGTGTCACAAGCTACAAAAATATATGTTTATAACCTTTATTTTTTTATACTAAAAAATTATTAATTTAGAATAAAAAGAGTGTATTTTTATTTAAAATTTAATAAATACAAAAACAATCAGTGCCGTTTTATCCATGCCATAGTTCATGGCTCTGTTCTTCAGTCTGATTTTTTTCATTTCGGTAAGTAAGTTGGTTTCCCTATCTTGCATAAAAACGTTATATGCATATTAACACTTAAACATGCTACTATACAAGCTATAGAAACTAAACGATTTTCACTGCAGTAATAAAATTGTTGCAACGTATGTCTATAAAACAAACCACCCCACGTTAGAATGAGAGAATTATTTTTTAAAATCCATACGAGAGTCAATATCGCAAAATTGCTTCGTAACTTTTTTGCAAATTGGTTTTACTATGCAATGTAATTTTTCGAGACAAACTGTAGCTAATTTATCAATTAAAAGGAAATTTCGTTAATTTACTAATTAGCAACTATTTTGCAGTCTTCTGACTCGACAAAATTAGAGTATTCAGTTTAAATAAGTCATAAAAAAGTTACGAAGCGATTTTACGATGTCGGCTCCCATTTATGTTTCTAAAAAATAATTGTCGTTAAATGCGAAGAAACTCGGGCCCATGCCCTGAAGGGCCTCGCCTGCCACGTGCTTAAAATGGGTTTCAGCGTGTTCGTAGATACGTTTTTTTTAAAGAAACTATTCCACGTATGAACAATGTGTCAATGTACGAAAAGAAAATACACTCCAAACGATGACTGCAGAGTCGTTTCAAAACATCACGTCTATTAGAACAATCATTTCGGAGCTCCTCAAAATGGCTGAAAGGAGCTTTTACAACCTGTTATATCTGAAAAACTACCCACGTGGGATTCATGTGAAACTACTCTAGGAGCATGCAATGGACTTTGTTTAAAACTTATCACCAATAAAAGATGTGGTGACCACTGAAAGTGTCAGTCAAGCGAGTGATCTATGATACCACTGCACGCCGTATTACTGTCTTGTGGTAGAGGTGATACCACACTATATGAGCCGGTCAACATCGCCCTTGGCGCCGTGCCTCACTCACACTAACACACGGCCACCAGGCGTGCGCCTTAAGGCCGTGCACACTCTTTAGTTTATACTTTTTTTTTAGAGATATAATTTTTTTACGCCTAAACGAGAGCAGATATTAAAAATCTGGCTAGCAGTTTTGTTAAAATCGTCTTCTCTGTATTGGCTGATTTTTTTTTCAGGGCAGTAAATACCATGGTTTTAGCTATTGGACAACTTGAAAAGAGGCGGAGCTTCAGTCAGGTGTGGGAAACAATTCCTATCTCCATGGATACCGCAGCTGTTTGGCGTGAAATGTCCCGGATGAGATGTACGTCAAGAAAATTGATTATTTGTTTGGAATTTGCCGTTTTTTCAGGTAAACATTAATCTTATGTATTTGCGTATCTTAACCATGAAGTAGAAACTACTATTTTTTACCCTTGCGTGCAAATCTAGGAATGCGCAACATTTTTGCTTTCTGCTATTACCAACTAACAAATCAGCATGTTTGTAAACAAGCTTTGTTTCCCACAGTACTTTTCCCCTGTTGTGTGATGTCAGGGGGCGTGTATTTCAAGTCGTCCATTATGTAACTAACGAAAATCTAATTAATTGACTTTTTTGTCGACACCGTAGATTTTTTATGAATTGCTATCACGGCAAATACCGTTTTAAAAAAAACTGCTAAACGTATTTTTATATCTGCTCTCGTTTAAGTTTAAACAAATAATTATCGCAAAAACTGTTGAAATTAAGCGCATGGCCTTCAAGTCTGTAGCGACTAGAAGGTTGTGTTACTTGGAGGGTGATGTTAGGAGCGCAGTTTGCTCTGTGTTCCGACACACCGACACACACGGATCTTGTTTTATGCGAACACAAAGTTCTTTGAGACAAAAACTTTACACTTGGTATATGAGATGCGGTTTCGTAAGTGGACTTCACTCCAACGCCGAGTTGAGAAACTCGAGTCCAAGTCAGAATGTCATCCAAGCAAGATAGTCGCAAGTAACTCGGATAGATAACGTATCTGCGGCTGCAAGTCGGCGAATTTTCCTTCCAAACTATTCCAACATCAAAAGTGCACTGAAATACGTGAGTTACATATAAATAATTATGGACCAGAAAATAATTCGCTAATTCTGTTTAGAACAAGGTCGAATACAATCAGATGAAGGCAGTGGCGAACCCAGCATTATGGGATGGGGAGAGGAAGGGACTATGCCTTAAAAAGTGTGTATACATACAGCCCAAGCCAAAAACTCTCCCGGAAAAAATTTGATTTTAGAGATGCAAAATGGTGCTTTTTAAGGAGTTTACACACAAAATATTTAATTATATAAGTAAGAAAACTTTTAAATGTCTTAAAAGTATATAGCGCTAATAAAACTTAAATTAGAAATTATTAAAAATATAATAAATCTGACGTTAAAAGGAATTCCTAAATACCTAGTATCCAGGCTGAAAATCCTGGGGGAAAATAATAATTTCGGAACACGCTCCAAAGTATCGCATCTGCTGTCCATTCCTGCTCACAAATCACGCTCTTTCTCAGTCTTTCACTGTCTCTGTTGCTCGACCATGGAACTCTCTACCTGTTCAAGTGCGGAATTCGTCAACACTCCCGGCTATCAAACGTTGTGCCCATAAATATATTATGAGTAAACCATCATGAATCCGGAAAAAGACAAGCGCTTTTAAGTCTAGTATTTTCTTGGTTTTATTGTTATTATAAATTATAGTACTTCCTTACGTTGTAACATCTTAAGTATGCTTAGTGCTAATGTTAATTACTATGTCATAAGTATGTTTGTATATCACTTATTAATTTAAATTTTACACTTTTCTTAGGTAGTTATTTACACTAGGTTTTTACCTAAGTTTTAATTTTGTGTAGTCCTATACAGGTAGGCCTACAAGTTATATTCCATTTCTCCTTGTATATTGCATTTTCGCTCATGTTCTCTATATAACAGCAGACTCATTACAGCTATATGATTTGATTTTTTTTTCTAAATTGTTGTTGTACTAACTTACTGAATGTCACATTTGTCAACATAAGTATTAGGCTTGCTTCTCCATAATTTTATATGACGTATCACATTACTTAATACTATTTTAATTTTTTTATTGTAGCGTCTTATAAGCTATCGTTTTCCACACACAAATGATATTTTGTATGCAATGTTATTAATTACTATTTGTTTACTTTTTATATTGTAAGATATTGTGTTCTGTATTTCTGTATTTAAATTATAATGGTTAAGTGTAATAGAAGGCAAAATGCCTTAACTTCGCCATTTAAATACAGGCATTAAATAAATAAATAAATTAATTAATTAATTAATAATGTTAGTATTTTAATGTTAACGTGTGTGATTATGAATATCATATGCAGTGTTTTGTTAAGATTCCTAGCATAGTACTTTACATCCATTATTAGTTTAAGTGTTTCTGTGGAACATTAATTTATTAGGTTACTCGCTAAAACTCAGTGTTTTGAGTGCTTGGCTGTTTATTGTTGGACCGTATTATTTTTTGGAGTTTAATGTTTTTTACACATTTATTTAGTACAAATTGATTATTATTTTCTCTTAGTGTTAACAGTTGTAGCAGTTACATATGATTGCTGAAAGTTAAGTGAGAAAGAACGCAAAACTGCCTTAACTGCGTCGAATAAATATTATTTATTAATTTTGTAGTACTTATTTCGATGAAAGGAAGAACGTAAGTAGTGTTTTGTAAGTGGTTGTGAATCAACAGCGTAATGCGGGCGATGTGAAGTAGCACGCCAGGTGTGTCGTGTGAGGGTGACTCATGTCTGCCAACCTCACCCAGGTATGTATGTGTCACTACTGGACGACGTAGTTGGCGCCAGGAACTAGCGACGCCTATGTGTACCGTCTGCCTATCTACCAGGAATGTTACATGGCAACTCCTGTAGTATGTCTCGTCCAACTTTTCCATATTTTGGCATTTCTCTTCTTAGAAATGTACCTGGCAGTTTCATTGTGTGGGTATTGATCCCTACCACCTTGGATTTATCTGTTTCTTCTCGATAACTTCTGTTCCAGTCTATGTGTCAAAATTTTTGTCACGTCAAGGAATAGATACAAACGTAATCGATTTTCTGTAATTACTGGAACCATAATATATTCATTAATTTGCACTGGGAAACAGCTGAAAAGGAAAAATTGTTTTATTTACGGGAGAGACTACAGAGGTCGCAACATTAACAGAAACAATGCCATATGGATTCCAAAAAGTGAATGAAACAATTAACTATGCCGTGTCAGCGTGAAAAAAGTCAAACAATATGTATATTCCCTGATTTATAAGAAAAACCGTAAAACCGATCTGACAGGGATCAATCCCCCTTAAACCTACCTGGCTTCCTGGAAAATCACGGCCTCACGATCCTGTTTACAGACACATTTCTCAGAAGTGAACTAACAAAATATGGAATATGTACATGAGACAGACTATAAGTCCTAATATTGACCTCACAAAATACTGGTGCTTCAGGCGAAAAACTGGTACACCACGACAACTTCACACGACAAAAACATCCAATGTGATCTTTGATCGTTTCTTGTTTCTTTCTTCTTATAAACATAACAGTTTTTGGACATACGCCATTGCACCCGCACCCGTGAATTGTAGTCGACTGCCAACTGCCGGCAGTCGGCTATCGGCAGTCGAATGCAGACTGCGCATTGTGAATCGGGCGTAAAGAACTACCGCCAACAGTTTCGCCTGCGGCAATACTTGGATGACGACGTGACGTAGTTAGAGGATAACCGGCATTAGGCTGTTCACTATAGACTGAGCACCCAGCACAATTTGTAATTAGTTAAACATATGTTTTATTGGGCCAATATAAATTAACTTTTTAGAATGTTGAAGCGTTTTCAGTGGTTTTTAGTTACGTGAAGTTTTCGTGTTAAAATTAGTAAAGTTGGCTGCAAAATGGCAGAAAGAAAATTTTATGCAGTGCTCACTTTATCGTAAACGGCCTATGCTAGAAAATTAGTACTAGATGCGTATATTTGCTCAGAAACTGGGATCAGTTGAGCTGTACCCCCTTTCTTTTTTTTCTTCTGAGAATTTGTGTACGTGGAGAGGTACTGTACTCAAAATACTGTTTAGTGATGCAATTTATCATAAGTGAACGCAAATGCTGGAATCCTGGTAATTTCACTTACCAAGTCGAAAGTACATGGTATGGCAACTGGTATAACTAACACCCCTATTATCTTCTCGTGCCATCATCACGCCATTTATCTTCTATCTCCCCCATTCCCTAGCCCAAGAGGTTCAACAGTGATGGAGCCATAAGGACGACTTTCAAGTGCGCATCAACTAGCACATCGCCATAACGAGCTAAGCGCTGATCTAGCCCGAAACGGTAGAGCTTATAGCAGCTCAGCAAGCGGTAGAAAATGTACCTAGCCAAGCAAATAACATTGATCTTCCTGATGTTTTTGGGATTGTATTAACATCACAAGAAAATGTAGATAAGCACAAAATTAGTTTTTGTTAGTGCAAAATATCGACAGCAAAAAATTGCACCAACATACCATATAAAAATGTTTACGGTGAAAGGAGGGCGTGTTTGAAGAAATAATTTAAAAAATTAGTTTTACGTTCTTACAGATACTTTTAAGCTGGATTCAAAACCACCACTTAAGAGGAGTCTTCGTCGGTGTGGAATGTCCACCTTTGACGCGTGGGAACAGCGTAGTGATAAGAGCCAGTGTCCCACGCTTGACGAGAAGCATATCGCCTCTATTCGCAGCGCCAAACTGGCGTGCAAGGTTTTCCTTGCAGTTTTTTTCCTACGGGACTTTAAGCAGTGACCACAATATTTTATTTTTGAATAGTACGAAGTAAAGACCAACACATGCCTCTCGCTTTGCACTTTACGAATTCAGGTAATATTTTCGGAGTTACATCTGTCTGAAAAACCCGCTTTTAGACATTTTGAGAGGCCCAAAAATCATGTTTCTAACAAGCTTGCTGGATTTTTTAAAACATAGAAGCCTAGTTTAAGCATGTGTTTTTTTCGTAGATAAACATAATATGAATAAGTACGCACACTACGTGCTGTTGTGAATGCTTATATTACATGGATACTTAGTATTTCTACATTTACACGTACGCGAAGTGTTGATTGTGAATCCAGCTTTAATAAGCTTTTTCTTCGTGGCAGAGATTTGCAAGTAAAGAAACGAATGGACACTCGAGGGGCGATTAAATATAGCTTTTTGTGGATGCAACGCAAAATTTGCGCTGCACTGGAATTATATACTCACGTAGGTTCAAACAGCAGGTGGCGATATTTAGTCGGGGCCCCGGTGATAAGTGAAATAGGAACGTCTGCATTCAAAACTTTACAGGCGACACAGTCAGTGAGAATTACGTAAGAAATGCCGTGCTGAATAAGTGTTCCGTTATAAATGTCACGCGATGACTTTGGAGCACCTAACATCGATTACAGGAACCGTTCCTATTCGTTCACATCGAAATAAATTCCCTTTACACGAACTTAATTTTTCAGTTGGTCGGCGCCAGTCTGGGTGGAGTTCTGGACAAAGGGGAAGGGGGAGAGGAAGTTATTTCGGACATTGTGCTGACAGACCAACACATTAAAGGTTGTAAAATAGACACCAGCCGCCATATTTGGTTCATTTCATTCACTCATCGCTGATTCCCTTTTTTATACATTTGGCTCTGACATGGCGCATAATAATAGTAATTAATAACCTTTATTTGGTGCAGTTCAGACAATTTTGCCCCTTGTTACACAGAACCTTTAGCAATCTCACACAGATACTGCAATTGTTACAGTTTAAAATTAATATTACAAATACAACAATTATAACTTTTACTAAATAAATGTGGAAATTAAACGTAAAACACAAAAAAGAATGTGTGATATATTAAACAATAAACGTCCAGGCAATCAAGAAACGGAGTTTTAGCAAGCAGCCTAGTAAAAGCAACAGATCCGACAGAAACAGTTAACCTACTAATGAATGTCAGGAAGTCTGCTGGGCTAGAAACCAAACAAAGTACTTCACAGAATATTAATGAATACACACTGAAATATTAAATATATCTGATCTGTTGAAATACTTCATCATAACAGTAATGGGATCCTGTACACTATCTATAGAGCCACGAAATTTTCGCGAAAATAATTTTGTCCCAATTATTTGTTTCCGTGCCTTACGTACACATCTGCAGATGTGCTTCATGGTTACTGGTAGCGTGTCTATGTGAAGAGCTGTATCTCATTTGACTGAGCCAATCACAGTAAGGTTACTGCGACACACGTCTGTGATCTGCGGGTAGAATCTGAAGACACGTTAAGAGTCAAACATCCAACCTTTGGCTACGAAGCAGAACTGCAGATGTGCACGTAAGACACGGAAACGAACTGGGGCAAAATTCTTTTCGCCGAAAGTTCATGACACTAGTATCTTGCTACACTGCAAAACGCAAGTCCTAATGCCAAATTAGCTAAACATGTTAATAATTCATTCGACCATTGTGTGAAATTATACGTCGTAGCATGGCCAAATATTTATAAATAAGTAGCAAAGAATTACTACAATACAAAATATGTATTAACCTCAGATATAAAACACTCAAATAGCACCCTTTATCAATAAACGTACAGTACATTACGTAATTTGTGTGCGTTGTTTGTAGCAAGATCTTCGTTGAAAACAAGATTACTTACTGATAGTGAGTAAAAATAGAAATGTCAGCCGATATCGTATCATGATTTTATATTTTTATTTATTTGCGTTTTAATTCACAGTTTTAGTCGGCCAGTATTGCCGAGCTGCCGTTTCTGCTGTTGTCACTCTGATTTACTACTCATTCAGTATCCTTTATTTCAAATAAGTAGTTACTTACAGAATTAGTGAAAAAGGACGAAAAAAATAAGATTGTAATAATTGGGTTAACTATGTAACATATAACTATAAAAATAACCTCTTTAAAATGTCCAGCGTTTTACATTATTTTATGTGTTAGTGAATTTGTACCTCTGGTTGGATTTAAGAAAGGGCCTGCATCCAGTGGCGGCTCGTAGATTGTTGCCAGGCGGGGCTGCAGATAGTCGGAACTGTACACTCTTGATGAACGCGCCGTAGACCAACGAGCATGATATATTTGCCGGCTACTAGATGTGTTGTGACCACTCAGTAGTAAGGGGCACCTGCACATCAGCGTGCTGCATTGGCCTACTGAATTAAAACATCAATAAATCGTTATTTTAATGTCTCAGCTGCCAGATTATGTAAAGAGTCGAGCCAGAACATTCGTGGCGAGGACTGTTTAAATAAAAATATCAATAACTCCAGCAAATAGTTCAAAAGGAAGTTGATGCAGTGCTTGTTACTGCCTCTCCATGTTCTCCAGAGCTGACATCTTGAATGAATGCTTGTATGAATGTACATATGACTGAACTTATCTTTAATTGTATCCTTATAACTTAGTTTATTTTAAATACTATTATTATAATAAAAATTCCAAGTGCATTTTCAGTTGTTTCTGATTGATAGTAAACAGGTTGTTCCAGTCTGCCTCCAGTAACATTCATCTTTGTTGTCCCAACCAGCACAATATAAATAAAGAAATACATACAATCTCCGTTCTTTGCGTGAATAAAGCTATGTAGTAAGTTTTTCAGCACTGTTCTGGCATATTTCAAACATATTGTGAACATGTAGAGTGTAGAATTCTGTTAACTACTGACAGTCTTTAATCTATTTTTTTTTTGTATTCACTCCTCATCATCCATAGTTCTATTTTGACAGTGATAAAGGATTTTTTCAGCACAGGGTTCAGTGAATACAATATGCAATTACAACTATAAACAACACAGTAAAGATGCTTAAAAATACAGCAAATACAATTTACAACATAGTGAATAACATACTGTGGATTTGAAACACAATGTAGTAGGTACAATGTAATGATTGTACAAGTTCAGATAAAGCATGCATTTAGAATAGCAGCTTAGTTAAGGCTTATAAAAATTTCTTATAAAACCAGCGTGTGGTTTATTTGTATTTACGGCAGTATTTTAGGCTTAAGTATTTTGGTACTTTTACTTTAAAAAATTATCAACAGAACAAAAAGCTTTATTTCTCTCGTGTAAATATTTCGGAAACTTATATTACAAATTGCAGAATTATGCAGAAAGGCAAGATCACTCTGTAACTATAGTAGCTATCCTACTTACGTAGTTTATTTGATTTGCTGTTAAATTATCAATAATGTCGTGTGGTCATGTGTCAGAAAAGGCTTAACTTTGCCACAGTATTGATGAAGTTAATAAATAAAAAAAATAATGCATTCCCTATAACCTATACTGACGTCCCTTTATAAACAGGATAGGAATAGCAACGTTTCCCTAGTTTTATCACCTGAAGGTTTAATTTAACTGTATTATATATTATACCCATTATCTGCTGTGTTTTGAAATCGAAGTTTTGTAAAAAATACGCCTGTCCTTCTATTAATTCCTAATTTTTATGAGCCCTGTTCACAATGTAGCAAATTGGATTGATTTGCTTCCAACAAAAAGAGTTATACATGAACTGAGTAAATACTACATACAATGCACTAAACTTGCTGACTTAATATTTAAGTAAAGATAGGAAACTACAAATTTTGTGAAAGAAACAGTATCACAAAATAACTAAACGAACAATAACACGTGGTTGCAGAGAATACTGACTACGTGAATAAAAATGAGTGAATGAACTTGCTGGAAGCTTGGCTAATGAATTTAATTTTTAATTTTATATTTATTTACGTCTTATTGACGGAGCAGTTAACGCGTACGTATGATTGAACTTAACTTTAGTTTGTATCCTTCTTTCTTAAGTATCTTAGAATTATAGTTATATTATAATTTTCAGCATAGTCGTTTATGGTTATAAATATGTACATGTATGTAATGCAGTCCTACGTATGGATACTTGGTTGTTGATGTTTGCGTGAGATGTAAGAATTGGTGTGTGTGTATGTGTGTACCTAGCGTCTGTGAATTTAGTGACTAACATAATACTATTGTACTTTATTTATTGGCATATGATTAATTTTTATTATTTGATGAACTACTCATTCAGATATTTATTCTTTTTGTTCTTATAGTAGTTCTCTAGTTAAATTAACGATTGCAAAATCCAAATTATATTCTGTGTTACATAATATTTAAGACATTAATTTAGTACATTGCTTTACGTGGCTGTCATAAGTAAGCATTATGTTATTGGTTAAGTGCAAGGAAACGCTTGACACCTTAACTTCGCCAAAATAAAAAACATTAATAACTAATAAATATGAACAGTTGTAGTGCATTGTCGGTCCATTCTAAAATAAGGTAAATATACTTTAACACCTCCTATTAATAAAAACGATATGATTATTGTTATTATAATAAGGGATTTTTTTCCTTTAAATATTTATTATTTTATATAAGTGCCAAACACCATTCAACTTTGACCCATCAAATAACATTTCAATTCACGAAAGTAAAATAAATTTAGGACCCATAGGTTTTGCATTATCACTCATAGAAGTCACAGAGACAGAACGGTTGTTACAGTGTAAGTGTAGCAAAAAAAAAAAAAGTTATTAACTTGCAGGAACAAGCTTATACATATTGGCACTAAATTCTATGAGCTATGTTCAACACACAGTTGGAATTACAATTGGATACATTTGCCTTTTTTTTAAATTAATGATAATTAGTAAAATTTTACATAACTTTGATTCGTAAATGTTTCTGAAAGGTTCAAAACTAACTTCTGTCAAACACGTCACTGGCTTACAGTGCCTGTAATTTTGATTTTATTAGTTAATTTGCATGACATAACCTGCTATCTAATGGGTAGAAGTTGAACAGGGCCAGGAACAAATATAAAATACTGAACTTTTACGGTTCCAATGCCTGTAAGTCTGCGAGTGAGTGTAAATATGATCATAGCAGGTCGGCTTGAAAGATCCCGGCTCAAGCGGACTGGGACTATGTTTGCTGGTCGGATAGTAAAGCGCTACGCTGCGAGGATCAATACGAAAGGGAAGTGTTTGGCCGAGCAGATGGGAGGAGGCCCTGCTCCCCCCCCCCTCCAACCCCCCCCCCCAGCAAGGTCCTGCACCCTCATAGTCCTCACACCGACAAAAAATAATATTATGTTTTTATGTTTCGTCCAACTGTTCCTCTCATGCCCATTATATATAACAACATTTCCGGGAAGAAAACTACTCGTTAGTTTGCCAGCTGAGTATTTTTTCGTGGTAGTTATCATTCTTACAATTTTTACGTCTTAGGTCATGGTAATAACCGTTAATGAATGCGTTCGTCTTATTTATTTCGTCTTTCATTTTGTTGGCGAAGTTAAGGCTAAAATGCCTTTTCATACACTTAAACAATTTAAAACAAATATCACATGCACATAGGTAGTAATAAAATTAGTTGAATTGAAATGTAACTAGAAACAATACAAAATAGTAACTAAGTATATAAAATTGACGTAGTTAAAATAAAATAAGTTAACAGCTGCGACAAAACTTAAATGAAAACTAATCTAAATCCTGGAGCATACTTGCAGCTTACAGCAAAAATTGTCGATAAGTTATTTAACAAATAAGAATAAGATAAATAATACAATGTGAGTCTTGTTTATTTATTCACTTATTGTCCTTTCTATATGGTGAAATTAAAGCTTTATAGCCATCTCTATCACTTTACAAATGCTTGCAAATAATATATATATATATATATATATATATGAAACTAACATCAAATAATTGTTATTGATAAATGCGTGCAGACTGGAAAATTTCGGGAATTCATTTCAGGACAAGGTAGAATACAAAAGCTTGTTCATACGCGTTGTTTTGCGATTGGGTGACGAATTATTAGACAAATAGATAATTGACACAGCAGCCAATGAAGGAAAGGAAGTGACTTAATAATACACAGGACTGTGAATTCTAGCCTAAAAAGACGTTGAATCCGCGATTAGTTCATGTGTCTGCAGCAAAATATGAATACCACTAAAAAACACCTTCACAAAATATCAAATAGAAATACTTAACTAATAAGTGCATAAAAGTACGAAATATATAAAACCGGCCAAACATCAGAAATATAAAACATTATCTACTTATGTTTACAGATGACAGTATATCGCGAAAATGTTTTGTGCCGACATACCCTTGAAAACATTGTAGTTTCTTGCAACATATATTATTCGGCGATATACCAGACCAATAACTGGCATCAAATATTACAACTGCGGGATTCTTATTGACTCAGTCAAATAAGGCAACAGCTCCACGTACAAGAGAAAGCCAGTAATCTTTTGGTAAGCTGAACGTACTTTGAAATCCAGCAAACAGTCAAGTTTTCCCCGAGATAAACTATCATCTCTAGTGATGGTGAAATTTCGCGAATTCATTGACCTGCATGTTAGAATCAAATATCCTATGCATACTGAAGTCCCGACTATTAGTCAACTAGTTGCTACTCAGTGGAACAACAGACAATTAACGAATTGACAAGACTTGAGAACGCATAGGAAATTTGATTCTGACGTGCAGGTCACTGAATTCGCGAAATTTCACCGTCTTTAACCATCTCTAGCCATTATATCTCTTCTTATGTTGCAAAGCAAACACTACAGACCACTTTCACGATTCAGTCAAGATTGGCTACACAGAGAACAAACTAAACAATTTTTGCAGAGTCAAACGAGTACTAAACACAAAAATATTAGTAAAAGTATCTGCAATGTAACTGAAATAGCTAGCATAAATGCCTTAATTAAAATGGCTGAAATTTTAGAAAATACAAATAACATAACTAATTAAGTACCAAAAAGAGATAGATACATTAATAAATGAATAAAACGTATATTAATAACCAGCGATGAGTACGTCACTAGCAATTAATTTTGCAATTACTGGCATGTGTGTATTGAACAAGCTGTAATATTAGAAACTACAAACAAAAACCAATTAAATACTACATTCAAATTCCAAATGAAAAATAAGCAACGAATGAAACAAATATTTATGACATGAAACAAGTACACAGTTTACAGTAATTAATTTTGCAGTAATTTGAGTGATTTTATTACAATGCTGTGTTGTTTTACACGTACCGTAAAGTGGGGTTACTTTTCAACCCTCCCCCCTGGGTAACTTAGCACAATCCCATTGATTTATTTTTAAATACAAATTCAAAAACACTAGTTACAGGAAAGTTATGTCGTTTATGACTGCTGTGTACTGTGAAAATTTAAGCCCTTTAAGAGGATGCTAACAACAGTTATTTTAAACGAAGAATTGTGGTGTAAGGTTACTCCATAATATGGCAAAGTAACCGCACCTTACAGTATGTATGTATATATATATATATATATATATATATATATATATATATATATATATATATATATACACATACATACTCACATATACAGAAACACACACACAGTGTCCAGCTGAATAAGCACATCACGAGAATCCTGGGCTAATTTGGAGACTAAAATGTTCGTATCAAAAAGTTGTACGATTACATTATCCAGGTATTATTTTATATATGTTACGTCAAGAAACCATAATGTTCTGACTGGTCGGGATTTTAACCTGCGCCCATAATATACAGGTAAGAACAGCAGTAATAACTAATAAGATATCTGTGGAGCGCAAGAAGGGACTAACTACAGTGCTCTGTTGTCACAGTGTGTATATGTCATCGGACAACATTTTGCTACTAACATTATCGAGTATCTAGGGGAAAAAACTGTTTCGAAAGAGTTATTGATAAAGGCGGCGCCTAACTTGTGCTTCAAACGCGTTACAGTGTGTTTGTAAATACATTTTTTACAAAACTTTTTCACGTGTGCCCATTGTGCCAACTTACGAAAAGACTTCGGGCAAGGACGAAACGTCATTGCTATGACACCATGCTAATTAAAAACGCTGTTTCTAAGTTCTCCAACATAATTGACAACTGCCTTTTCATACTGCCATACTTGAAAATGTATTCACAGGATACAAACCAAAGAAGTATTTCGAACATACGCCATTGCAGCATTTGGCAAATAGAAAACTTGCTGCAATGGCGTAAGTTCAAAAAGTTTATTTGGCTTGTAACTTTCCCCCACAGCAGTATCGTTTAAAAATAACGTATGTTAAACTGAGATACGTGCATTGAGCTATGCTACATACTTTATTATCAGCACGACGTACACAATACCATTTACACGTGTTTCAGTTGCCTGGGACCTACCATTTTCGTTCACTACCGCTACGATATGTACGCAGAATGCTAGCAACAAACTGATCTGCAACCTCAACATTATTGTACTTGTTGTTTACAGTGTGTGTCCACCATCTTCTGTGTGCTGCACACATCACACGCATGTTTGCAGTATTGCCAACGCTCTAGGCTCTGTATGTCTGCGCAATTCTTCAAGTGTGTTTTGAGCATAAACGGTATGCCCTAGACAGTTGCAACAAGAGGACCTTTTTTGTTACACAGATCTTAATTCTCAATAAACCATCTTCAAATGTTCGAAAATCCTTGCGGTAAAAAAAGTTATATACAATTAGATGATAGCCATCCCTTTTATTTTCATAAGGGTGAAAGGTATCAAGTTGTATTTGCTGTTGGTTTTAAGGATCCCAACAGCATTAAGCAATACAGAACATATTGGTTTTTTATGTCATTTAGTTTACGATATTATGGGTACATACGATTATAAATTTTGATATTCAAAGACTCATTACTCCCTTGATATTAAGATTAGGCGAAAAATGTCAAAATATAATTTCTGCTTGTTTTAGTCATAAGGTAATCACCTGCCAGCGTTTGTCGGTGTTATTCAGACTCACATGTATGTTTATATAAAATAGTGTTTGTTTTGTAGACTATACTTGTGAGTGCAGTTTCCTCTTATGAAACAATTTTAGCTGGCGTAGTTTTCTCATAACGGTGCGTCAAAGTCAAAATTTACATGTTCTGCTGCCATGCAAATGAGGAAAACCAATTGACTTTCGTACGTGAAATAATTCACAGTGAAATAACATACTATGGACTACGTAATAAAACATTTGAAAAAATCCCGGAAACTGTTGTGTATTTAAATAGAATTGCTGAATTTGCAACTTTTTTCAGTACTTTTGCGATTTTTTTAGATAAAAAATATTAGGTTGTGATTTTTTTATGTTTCATTGCATAGCTCATGCGATGTAAGTTCACAGTGAATTATTTTGTTTAAGTAGGTCAGTTCGCTTTCGCTACTTGCATGGCAGCATAAAAAGCAAATTTTGACTTTGACACTCCGAATAGAAAACTATGAGAGTTAAAATTGTTTCATAATAGTAAAACACAGAAGTATCGTCTACAAAAGTAACAATATTTCATAAAAATATAAAATTACGATTTTATCGCACTTTAACATCCTTAATATCTTGTCGACAGCGACGTCATTAGTGACGAAAACATATTGGTTCTGATTGGCTCTGACTGACAGGAGCAAGGAGGGAAGCGGCCATATCGTATATTAAGACCACGCTCTTTAGTTTTGCAGTGGTTTCGATATTTTTTAAGGCAAATTAATACGTTTATAAAATTCACTCTTACAGTTTTAACACATATATCATAGTTTGTATCTGAATTTTTCTGTTCCAATACACCAAACAGATGTTTTAGATTTTTGTCGCTGAACTATCACATATTTTGTTGTCAAAATAAACCAAATTGAAAGAAAATAATTTTTTGCTAGCAAACGGTACATTGTTTTAAAAAACGCTCTGGCGAAATTGTGTATTGTATTACTGTACACAGCCTCAAATTTTTAAAGCATTTGGTTAAAAAAAAATATTAAGAGTTATTTGCAATTGATTTAAATAAATGAAAGATCATGGCCTTAAGGAATAATCCCAGCATTAGCCTGGAGCTGCTGCACCACCTCACTCGGTGAAGAGTGAGTGAGTGAAGTGGTTTTGGTCAGCACTTGACAGCGGGGTCCTTAGCGCTGGCCAGGGGTGGTATGAGTGAGTATGGAGCAGCGCCGGAATGAACGGGAGGAGGGAAACAGGAGATCCCCGAGAAAACCCGCCACCGTCCGGCACGATTCCCACGTGCAAAAATCCGGGGACCGACCGATCCCACCGGGAATCGAGCCCGGATCGCCTTGGTGGGAGGCGAGAGGTCTGACCCCTAGGCCACCGCGGCCCCACCTCGCTCGGTGGCGACATTGCACGGATCAAATGCCGTGTCGTCACAACGAACCAAGCGGTGAACTAGCGCGCAAGATTTCCACCGATACATTTTATTGGTGGAAGGTCTGTAGCAAAGTTCACTGCACGTTCCTATCTGAGTTTCACATACATACGGTCAGTGCTGTAGTGCCAAAATTGGTACAAGTTATACTCCGAGCAAGGTAATATTGGTACAGGGTATACTCACGAGCAAGGTAATACTGGTAAGGGTATACTCACGAGCAAGGTAATATTCGTACAGGGTATACTCACGAGCAAGGTAATACTGGTAAGGGTATACTCATGAGCAAGGTAATATTGGTACAGGGTATACTCACGAGCAAGGTAATACTGGTAAGGGTATACTCACGAGCAAGGTAATATTCGTACAGGGCATACTCACGAGCAAGAAGGTAATTTTGGTACAGGGTATAATCACGAGCAAGGTAATATTGGTACAGGGTATACTCACGAGCAAGGTAATACTGGTAAGGGTATACTCATGAGCAAGGTAATATTGGTACAGGGCATACTCACG
>PNEQ01112666.1:20129-36226 GCA_003012365.1 Medauroidea extradentata
AGGTAATATTGGTACAGGGTATACTCACGAGCAAGGTAATACTGGTAAGGGTATACTCACGAGCAAGGTAATATTGGTACAGGGCATACTCACGAGCAAGAAGGTAATATTGGTACAGGGTATACTCACGAGCAAGGTAATATTGGTACAGGGTATACTCACGAGCAAGGTAATACTGGTAAGGGTATACTCACGAGCAAGGTAATATTGGTACAGGGCATACTCACGAGCAAGAAGGTAATATTGGTACGGGGTATACTCACGAGCAAGGTAATATTGGTACAGGGTATACTCACGAGCAAGGTAATACTGGTACAGGATATACTCACGAGCAAGGTAATATTGGTACAGGGTATACTCACGAGCAAGGTAATATTGGTACAGGATATACTCACGAGCAAGGTAATATTGGTACAGGATATACTCACGAGCAAGGTAATATTGGTACAGGATATACTCACGAGCAAGGTAATATTGGTACAGGATATACTCACGAGCAAGGTAATATTGGTACAGGGTATACTCACGAGCAAGGTGAGGTCATTTCCTGGTACCAGAACACAAGGAAACCAGAAGGTATATACTGTACTGGGCTGAATCAACGGTATACGGCGTATACCCTCGACTTCAGCACTATACGGTTATATCATTTTGAACTACGACAGTCTTAAAAGGTGTTTTATTTATTAACTATGCTAGACGTCTTAGAAACAGCGTATTTTTATATAAGCATGGTGATATTCTGTTACTGTCCAAACTCCAAAGTGTGTATTCTTTCCGTACACTGTAACACGTGCGTGTGTGGAATAGTTACGTAAAAAACGCGTTTCCTTGTGCTATACAACACATTTCAAGCACTTCCTGTGCTATACAACACATTTCAAGCTCTTCCTGTGCTATACACCACATTTCAAGCGCTTAGTAGGCGCCGCAAATAAAAGAGTTCGCTTTACCGTGAGCAGTTTATGTATAGGAAGTTTAGACTTACAAAAAGACTGTATACCCCTCGCCCCGCCACTTACCTAAGTTAGTGTACTGACAGCTACAAAGCAAAGATAAGATATGATAAGTTCGCAGTGTGTAAGCAACGACCACGTAACTTGGGCTTGTTTATCCGTATTGCGAGAATTCCCAGACAATTGTTACTTTTCTCCTGATAACAGTAACGTGACAAACTTCGGAATTTTTTTTACAGTCCAATAAAAACTGATAAGCGATAGCACAGTGGCCGATATTTGGACCAGAACTGAAGCGGGTGTGGGAGAAATAGAGAAATAAAGCTGATGGTTAGAGTTCGTGTCAGACACGCGGTGAGATCATGTTCTAAGAATATTCTGTGATTTTAGCGTGGCGATCAATCTTAATTTGGCCTAAAGTCATATGGCTTATAACGGTTTTAAGACAAATATTTTTAAGCCAAATGACATTTAGGCCTAGTGACGTTTGGGTCAATTGGGTTTTAAAGCAACTTTAATAACCCTACCCCATTTTGCATAGTAATAATATGTGGCATTGCCTTATATATATAATGAGTCTCTTGTAGTAAAACAAAAACGTTACTAGAAAATTGTAGTGTGCAGTTTAAAGTAGGATAAGGCCTATATTGTGCAGTGGCGTAGGCAGGTCTTGTGAACCCTGGATATGGGGGGGGGGGGAAATTTCATGAGGACAATATAATGAACACCGACCACCCCTTTAAAGCGGGGGTTCCTCCCTCGGGGAAATCTGGATTTCGAGGTGCAAGATAGTGTTCTTTTAGCAGTTTTCGTAACGAAACCTTGAACATTCTACTTGTAAAAATATTTAGTTTTGAAATAATTATCTTCAGAACTAATCACGATGGCAAGGGGGGTTACTATCCCTATTCCCCCTTCTTTTGGCTACGTCACTGTGTTTGTGTGTGATGTGTTAGAACAATATGGGCCACTGTGATTGGTGAACGCAAGACTTGAGTGTAGTGGGGGAAGGACGTGGACAGCTCACGAACGACAGCAAGGCGTGTGCTTGTTCAGATACTGATGAGTAAAGCCGTGTAACAGTTTTAAGGGAATACAAAACCGAGTAAAATGTTGAATATAGCACAGAAGACTGATCCCTTTGGTGTGTTAGACCAAGTTTTTTTCAGGCCAAGTGAGTTTAGACTGAGTGACTTACAAGCCTAATTAATTTTAGGTCAAGTAATTTTTAAGATAAATGATTGTTGGGAAACTTTAAAATGTAAGGCAAAATCGATTTTAAGCCAAATGAAACGCTCAGGATAATTGTTAATCTGAACTCTGCAGGGGAAAAATTAATAAAACTCGTGACATTTTAATAACAGTCACAGGCAACAAGAAATTGTTCGTCGTGTACTGTCAAAATATTTGTGGTTTACAAAAAAATATCATTCCATTTTAGTGTTAAGAAAAAATACGGAAGAATTTCGTGTCGGTGTTAACGTAGAGTGAAATTAATTTGAAGATAATTTTATAACAACGAACGCTATTGTTAATAGTTCGATTAATGAGTACATACAGTATAGAAATATTTTACAACAGTAGAGTACAATAATTATGTTTGAAACTATTCAAATATACATATTTACATGCTACAAGAGGATGTATGTTTACTCAGAAAAGAAGCGTAAAGGACTTACAAAAGCAATAGCAGAGAAATTGTTTTGAAGCAGTGAGGATATAAACAAAAAAACACATGTTTGTTGAAGAAGTAAATCACAAGTGCTTAACAGCACAATGTTTTAAAAATAATCTTCAAGACAGAATCCTGACTCTATGGTACAGTGGATATATACTGTACGTTCGATAAATTACATCGTATTGCAGTTAAATGTGCGTACCTAGTTAATATATTAGCACCATTTCAGGATTGTTTATGATAATTTCTCAAAGATTATATACCTACGACAGTACAATTTTTTGAAATAAAAGACAAAAAAAAAAACGTATATCTGTTACTATAGCCGAGGTTTTGATACTGAAATATCAATGTGGTTATTAAACAAATTGGGATTTCAGCGAACTATTGTAATATAGAACCATTTATTTGTAAGAGATATTTTCTTCTGTCGTACAAATAATTTAACTATAGTATCCTAGATGCGTCTGGCGTGCGGGCGCTATGCGTCCCGACTCCTCAGAGCTATGCCAGGGGTATCTGTCTTGATGGATTCTCCTATATATGGCAAAAAGGTGAAACCTGTAGGTGAGGCGTTAGATACCTAGCGTTCAGGCCATTGGGCCCGGTTTTCAGAGCGATAATGAACGAACTTGACGAAGGTCAGGGGAGAAAGGGCGCTCGAACCATTGAATATATTTAATGGTAGTACTACGGGCGACCAGATAGTCCCACGGTGAGGTTCTCCCCCGTGTCTGGTCTGGGTTGGACTCGTAGTAGTGGTGGCCCATATGCTGGGCAGACCTGGAGAGGATTCCTCCTCTGTGACAGGTCCATGTTCTGGTTACTAAAGTGCCTAGGAGCAGGCCTGGTGAGTCTGTTATAGGCCCGACTCTAACCAAGAAGTGGCCGACCTTATGATTTGTCGGGGGGAACAACGATGGGCGAAATCCTGGGATGTGTGTACCTGGGCTTTATCACTATCCCATGCTACTCCTTTGGAAGATGGCCGGAGGCGCAGTTCCGAGTTCTGCCAAGGGTTTGGGTGGTTCCAACTGTCTTTTAGCTAAGTCCACTGCGTGGTCACAGACAAAGTAGTAATACAGAAGTGAAATGACGTGGCGGCTCATTTGATACGGGCGAACTTGGCCGCTTGTTGGCTGCTCCAGGTTGTTGATACCAGCCCCGTGTTTGTTTGGAACCTGTTTAATACTACGTGTTTCCTATTGGCCTGGATGCCGGCTAGCAGAGCAACTGGCTAACGCTGATTGGCAGGAAGTGTTATCGCCATGTTGCTGGCCAGGAAAGCCATTTTGCTGGCGTGTGTGACTGAGTTCGCCATCCTACTGGTTATTTCACTTCTGTATTCCTAAATATTCTGTGGCGTGGTAGAGCGTGATCTCTCCCCACGCACATGGAGACCAGGTACTGATGGCCTTATGGCTAACAGGTAGCGTTATCAAACAAAGCACACACACATGTACATATATATATATATATATATATATATATATGTTGTACAATGTTGTAAATACATATCTGTATTAAATCCCTTAAGTAACAAATTTTGTGTGAGGAAAACGGCTAAAAGCGATGCATGTTTCCGTATTTCCTGACTTTTGTTCTCTTCTACACTCACATATACTCCTATCCAGTCAATGTCTGCCTCTGGTTTCCACCCTCAGTGTGTCTTCTCAGACGAAAACACGCCCAGCTGTCTCTACAAGTGTACGTCCGTAGGCCGATGCTCAGAGAGCACAAGGGCGTTTGTGTGCGTGATGTAAGAGTCGTTATTTATGAGGAATTCTAAGCAGTATCCTACAATTTTATTGAATCCGTCACCAGTGTAAGTATAGGCTCAATTACGAACGAATCCGGTACTTATATCTTGAGAAACAACCTTCTGAAGAAGCCGACTTTAACCAAGTTTGAGGGCTTAAAAATAATGCTTCCAATGTGTGTGATGTCGTAAAAGTCATATTCACAAGAATTCTGAAGAGAGTTTTCCGAATTCGAGTGTGTTATACTCTGTGTTTGAGACAGTTATAAATAAAGTTAGGCTTAATAACAACGGCTATCAGTTGTGGCAGATGCTTTGCTTGATAACTGAAGTCCTAATGTAGGAGTTAGCCATGCGATGTCTTCCGTCGCTACCTGCGCTGGAGTCAGTAAAGACGTCTAAATTTATGTTGCCACTTTATATCGTTTGGAAAATTTTCCTTTGCCAAAATAATTAAATCCAGCTTCCTAAACTATAGAACAATTAACCTTAGGTTAACTCACGTTACATAAGTCAAGTTAAAGTTAAAAGTGCAAAAAAAAAGTACGTTGAATCGATGAGTGGTTTTGTTAGGTAGGAAACCTCATTATAAATTTAAGGTTAAGGATAGCTATAGTCTAAAATTTATTAATTTTTAGACATAAAATTTTGTTACTAAAATTCTGGATACGTAAAATCACAGTGTCAGGCTCGCTGGTTTATTTAAAGCTTGTGTATGTCATCTATTGACGCAACGTAAAGTTCATTTACGAATACTTTTACAACACTATTTGCCAGGTTTTTCGAGTGCGTTTGAGACAAACCTGCTACTTATCACGAAATCTCAATACTGGAGAACAAAACTATACTCAGCAATAAACATTTACCATTTTAACATACATAATCACTGGTTCTTTACGAACGGCCAATTTGACCTTGACTTTAGGTTTTCAGTCAAGGCTACTTGACTTTAACTTTGATGACGTCGTAGTGTACGACTCCATAAGAAGCCATGTATAGAAAGCTATTGTAAAGTCAAGTGCTAAAGTTTTCAACTATGTAACGGTCGTCTAACGTGTTGCTTACGTAAAGGTATACCTCCACCTGACCTTTCCCCTTGCCTGTCTGACCTAATGAGTTTCAAACACTGGTATGGTAACTAGTGAAGATGGCAAAGAAGGACGTAATCATGTTTCAGAAATAGCAAATATATGAATGTCATTCTCGTTTATGATATCTCGGATATTATCGAGGTTTCCAGTTAGAGAACGAACGTCGAGATGGCAAATTTTAAGATCTCTAGCCTCCAAACTGGGTGGATAGAGCAGGTCAGTCTTGAAAGAGGGTGTGAGGGTTTCACAGGGCCGAGAGAGGGAGAAAGTTAGTTTGAGAGGGTGTGCCGCTGAGAGGAGGGGTGGAACAAACAGGGAGAGCAAGCCTACCAACCATTCCGTATCTTCCTCAGGGGTGACCAATATTACTTCATACTATGGGCAGTTAGTTCACTTTAAACTGAGCACTCATCAAAACTTAAAACAAATAAAAAATATATTTTAATGGACCCATTGATGTTCATGTTTTGACAGTAGTGGAACGTTTAAACTGGTCTTTAGTTTAATGGAAGCTTTCATATAAAAAATTGTAAAAGTGGATGCGAAATGACTGAAATAATAATTTGAGAAGTTCTCACTTTATCCTGAACAGTCTATAACATGACGAACTGGAATGTTACGCTACATACCACACACACACACATACACACACACACCAACACACACACACACACACACATACATATATATAATTATAATAATAATAATAACTATTATTATTATTATTATCGACCGGATATTTTAAAAATACTACAAGTCACCATTCATTTTCAATGTTCGAATTAAATTTAATCTGAATTAAATTACAGAATACAATTACTCAAATATATTAACTTATGTACACACAATATACGTAAGATTTGTTGCAGTTAATTAAATTTTCTCTTTCAAATTTTCTAATTCTATCTGGTTAGTTTGCACTACGCTATAAGCATTGTAGTTAAATTTCTAACGTATATTGTACTGTAGCACAAGATAAATATAATTCGCGGAATAATCGCAAATTCCCCTTTTCTTCTCAGAATTAAAAAAAAGCTGTAAAAAGAACTGTTCAACATATGGGATGAGATTTCATCGTAAATGTCACTAAACATTTGAAATTAGAGTTTTTTTTTTTTTTTTTACTTTTAAAGGATAGCTTCATGTATAAATAGTTCGGGATAAAGTGAACATTAAAAATTTTAAATTTGAAAAATATCACTAGTGTCATCGCATATAATTCAACGTAAACTATAGCTGCCTTACTGCCTGTATGGTTGGCAGCGAAATTACGCAATACTGTTCCTTGTATTTTCTTATTTAAGTGCAAGAGTAATGAAACAAAATCAACTGAAATCGACATTATTTTATTTCATATGAATAATAAGTCTTTTTTTAAGTCAATATATAGCGATTCATACGGACTGCATACATTATTTCACACGTGCAAACATCACGTGACGTGTCCAGAGCGGTTAGATATTTCCCGTCGTCAGCGCGGAAAGATACGAACTGATTGGAAAACCGAACTTTAACAGGGATTTTTTGAGTGTTCACTCAATTCCGGACCCCTTATGTTTTTTTTTTATTTTAATTGAAGTGGTATACTAATATTGTTTATGTGTATATTGATAAATTATCTATGTTGGGTTTTATTTATAGTGTTGTACTTGGATACTAGTTTTAGAATTTAATAAGATTTATTTTATTTTTTTCTGTTGACCATTTTTTAACTAGGCACTTACAAAATTCACTTTTTTCGCCTGTGTTATATATATATATATATATATATATATATATATATATATATATATATATATATATATATATATATATATATATATATTCAACAGCGTCAATTGTAGAATGTGTGTGGTTTATAAGGTTCGGTGTAAGAGAAGGCAAAATTGCCTTAACTGCGCCAAACAAAGGTGATTTATTATTATTATTAGATTGTACAGTTGGTAAGAGTGCAGTCGGTCGCAGCGTGCGGCAGGCAGTGCGCAGTGACTGCTATGTCTGGACGAAGGCGGGCAGCGGGTGCTCGGCGGGCGGCGATCATAGGCACACAGGCTCCCACACATCAAAGGAACCGCCGGGGCCCGCTGGTACGAGGGGTTCCTGCTAGAGGGGAGAGGGTAGGACAAACAACAGCTGGGTCGGCGAACACGTGTGCGCGCTCCTGCGAGCATTCCTGATCCTGCCCTTACTTGCCCGCCAGTCTGTCCACTCCCGCAGCAGTTAGTGCCTAGGCTCCGTCACTACACTGCACTGGTATCGCTGCCAGGCCACAAGGCAGGTGAGGAGGAAAGGTACGTCCACAACTATTGATAAAAGTATTATTATTATGCTGCAATACAAACATCGCAGTTCAACTTTTATTTTATATTTAGGCTGCAATCATTCTTGCAAATTAAAAACATAATAAAAATAATGCTGGACCGTTTGCGGCCTACATATGCGTTAAAATTTCAACTGTGATACGTGTATAGGTCGTTCAGGATAAAGTGAGCACTAAAAATTTAACCTTTGAAAAATATCACTTGCCATTACTGCAAAATTCAATATTAACAATAGTTTGCTTGACAGCTTGTATAGTTGGCAGCGAATTACTGTATATAGTTCCGTATATTTTCCTTCTTATAAACAACATTACTGAAATAAACTCAACTGAAATCCACATATTTGTATTTTACATAATCAATAAATCTTTTTAATTGAACTGTAAAGGTTCCTACAGACTACAGAATTTATCTTGCATACGTAAACGTCAAGTGACGTGTCTAGAGAGGCTAGACATTTCCCTACGTTAGCCGTTACTCGCGGAAAGATATGAATTGTCTGAAAGTAGAACTTTTGCAGGGAGTGCGGAGTGCTTATTTTATCCTGAACCGCATAAAATGTAGCCCAACGTAAATATAGTTCAAGATATAATCGCAAATGTTCACACTTTTCTTCTCAGAATGTACAAAAAGCGAAAAATAAAATAATGTAATTTGTCGACTGATGCCGAGTCTTAACAGGTACGGGAACCTTGGTTGGCGCAGTGGCTATTCGCAACCCATCAAAGCGGATCCGGGATCGACTCCCGGTGGGGTTAGTCTCCGGATTTATGCATGTGGGAACTGGGCCAGACGATGCCGCTGGTAGCCGGGTTTTCTCGGGGACCTTCCGTTTCCTCTGCTCCTTCATTCCGGCTCTGCCCCATCCTCACATTGTCATCTCTCACCAGCGCTGAAGACATAGATGTTATTGCTGACCGAAATCTCAACAAGTACTCTTCTTTGTCTGGTAGGGATGTCTCTTGTCGGCTCCAAGACGCGAGATAGACAACACTCGGACATGATGGAAGGTGAGGAAGGAGATACATCAACGGCGACGAAGGTCAAGAACGAAGCAATCGAGTGGCCGGTGCCGGATGTCTTCAGGTGAGTTTCATTCTTCTACAAGTGAGTGAGTGAGTGAGAGATTTTGGTCAGCGCTTAACATCGAGGTCTTTAGCGCTGGTGAGGGATGACATGATGTATGGAGCAGCGCCGGAATGAATGGGCGGGGGAAACGGGAGATCCCCGAGAAAATACGCCGACCAGCGGCATCGTCCGACATGATTCCCACGTGCGAAAATCCGGGGGCCGACCCCGCCCGGAATCGAACCCGTGATCGCCTTGGTGGGAGGCGAGAGGTCTGACCTCTCGGCCACCGCGGCCCCGTCTTCAAGTTAGGAAGATAATCTAATTTTGGCAAGGAATATTTTCCGCCGTAGTATCGCTGAAGTCGTTACAGCTCTGGCGGGTGCAAGGACAGAGTTTTAAATGTTGAATTATTTTTGGTGAGTCTCAATCACGTCTTGTGATATCACTTTTGGGCGGAAATCGTTTTCTGAATTGAGGAAAGTAAAATATTGCTAAATTAATAAAATTGCAGGAAACAATGTGAATAACAGTTTTTTGAGTGTTTTCAGTGTGTAAGAATGCTTTCTTGTTCACAGCATTCAGGGTATTGAGAAAACTGCTTAAAAGATTCTTTAGCAAAATTTGTGACACCGAGACATGTTAAACCCTAGGCTGGCTCCCACCGTGGCTCTGAGCTAGGCAACATCCTTAAGGGCAGACCAAGTGTAAAATTGTTATTTTATTTTCTAATAGAGCATACTCAAATTTATTAGGATGTTGTAATAATGTTTTTCTTTATAACTAAAATAATGCAGCATGAGGTTCAAAATTTTATTGACTTGGAAGACGATTTTAAGCATTTTTGTAACTTTACAGACGAAACTTTTCCAGTTTTTAATTGTTTAGTATGCACACTATTCAATAAGAAAATCACGTTTTCCCTGCTTTCGTATAATTTCATAATCATAGCTTAAATAAGTTCAAAATGTATATGAATTGAAGAAGTAAATTATGTCATAGTTTTGTATGCAAGCCCATGGGAAAACTTCATTAGGTAACTTGAATGTTAGTAAAAGCTAGCAGAAAAGTCTGTGAAGATATATTCGTTATTTTGCGCAAAAATGTTCTTTTTCTAAGTCAATGTTTTACACTAATGAAAGCAACCTCATTTATTGAGTTTGATGGCTCCTTCCGGCAAGAGACAAACTTCGAGATCAAGGAGGAGAAACAAAGCAGCGAGGGCGCATACTTGCACAAAAAGAAGAACTATTGTAGTTCACTGTATGAATGTTATTGAACAAAGTTTCTAATTAATTTTTTCTTTTAAGAATTCTTTAAATATAACTAAATTATTATACATACGTACAGTCGCTACGCTTCTGCTGCGTTGTTTCCTGCATGCTGATTTGTGGGACAAAAATTGCCATGAATGAGCCTTGAAAATTTTCATAAATATCGTATGCTAAATAATAATTTATTTATTAATGTAGCTCATGATTCCCGTTACAATGTATAGTCCTTAATAGTAAAATAAAACACATATTTTGGTGGCACATGTTTACTTATATTTTCAATTGTTAAAAAACATTATAAATACTTATTTGCACATGTTTAGCTATTTTGAATAATAATTTACAGATATTTCATCTTCAGATTTTCCGTATTGTGTAAATACAATATGTCAAACATATAACATATGCAATCATTGACCATTTTTATGTAGCATGGATATTTATAGTTTTAAAATTTGTCACTGCACTGATTACAAAATACAATTATTATTGTATTACCAGAGGTACATACATGGCGTGACACAAATTATTCTAGAAATACTGTGGGTCAATTCTATTTTGATGTTTTCAAAATTTTATATTGTAACTTTAGAAGAGTCAATGCAGGCATTTCTGTGAGATGTACCATATACTGTAAAACTGTTTTTTTTTTAAATAAGATAGTGGTTTCATGCAGTGTAGGTGGAAGTGTTTGAAGCACATCGCTTCAGCAGAATTCGCCATTTTATTGGCCATAAAACCAAACAGTATAGTAGTTATATTATAAATATTAATCCATGCGTGGAAACATGTACATACATATTTTATCCTAGGCCGAATGTGCTTTGAATGTTGTTAGTAATAGTAATAACGTCACGTATACAGCAGATTAAAAAACAATTGATCACGGATAAGGTTAACAGAAGTCAGGTCGGATTTTTCTTGATGCTCAAAATTGTCCCGTTTTGTAACAGGATGAAACATTACCGACATGAAATATATTGTTACGTTTTTAGCATAAACTTAAATGTGGACAATTTTCTGAAATCTTTGGGAAAGAGGTCTTATAATTAGAAATAAAAGAGTTGAATTAAGTTATTGATTTACTAGTTCACAAAGCTTACAAAAATACACAAAACAGCTATCAACTATAACTTCCACAACACGCTTAATTATTCACACAATTATTACTGCACCACAGAAACGTTATATATAGGCCTACAATTAACAGTCTCTCAAATAGGGACAATGTACAACCTTGACAGTCTGAAGTGGTGATGACTCGCCATGTGCTGCACAGCATCCCGAGTGCACCACTATCTTCACTCTTGAGATCTTCGGTTCGACTCCCGTCGCGCACATACTCGTTGTCCGTCGACCCGCAGCAGCAGTCCTCTTGTTTCGCCCAATACTGCTCGCAAGGTATATGTCTGAAGCTTCACAGTAGACTCTGACGTCACCAAGATGTCTTCATCAGTCTCTCTCCACAAGCATAGCACCTTCCTCTAGCACTACCAATAGCGAATGCTCCTAAGTTGCTAGTGACTGCTCACGCCGATACGATACCTCCAGTGTTGTACTCCACAGCCCACCACCTTTCCGTAGCACGCCGCCACGTTCTTCACTGCTGCCAACGATACAACACCCCAAGAGCAAATTAAGATAATAAAAAAACTGCAACATTCATGCAAGATGGCGACCTGTCATGCGAGAATTTCTCATGTAATGTGGATTTTAAAAGGTATCCTGAAATAGAACATGTTCTATTTTTCGGTGGGAGGTCCCGCAACTCGTACTGAAGGAAGGATTCTATTGTCAGTCTGCGCTGTTTATGTGATCAGTCCGTATACTGGTCATTTAGTGCGTTCATAGTGAAATTTCAATCTGTATTCAACCTGAAGTGGACTGACGAATCCGGATTAAGTACTACAAACATTCCTGGTCTTGACTGAAGTAGGAGTTGAGTGTCTCAGGTGGAGAAGGTGGCTAAATAAAACTCTTTATTGTTCTAAAAATAGTGAGAAGTGCAAAACAAATAAAAATAAATATTCATACAAATAAATTCATATACAATACAAATGTCCGCCTTTTAGTTTTTAGTCAGTCGTTGATTCTGTAGAAATGCCTCTCTCTACACCATCTTACTACAAACATTTTTCTGAGTCCATTCGTTTTAGATTCCCTCCATGTTGAATCCGGTTCTAGTTCATTCCAGTCATGAATTTTACTATAAGCCCACTAATAGAGACGGGAATACATTATAATTGAGTTGTGCGAAGAGGAATTAATGAGTCTTGTAACAATCATTAACATGTTTTAAATACATAGTAGATACCAAAAAAAATACTATAAGAAATCATAACTGTAGTCATGTTATTGTGTGATTTAAAATCAAACATGAATATTTTTGCTAAAGTAATGCTTGTTATATATCAGCAGAGCCCAACACCAGTTTCCTGCAAGTTCAATATTTGTTGCGAGATGATTGTGTAAAATGTTTTCGATTAGAGTTTTTTTTTTTTTTTTTTTTTTTTTTATAACGTAGGAGTTTGTGTGAGAAAGGAGACACAGTGGGCGAAGGCTGACACCTCTCACCTTCCACCTATGCGATCCAGGTTCAATCCTCAGTGGGTTTGGTCACGGATTTTTCGGATGTGGGAAACGTGACAGGTGTTGCCGTAGGCAGGCAGGTTTTCTTGGGGATCTCCTACTTTCCTCGCCATTTTCATTCCGTCACTGCTCCACACTCACCTCGCCTTATCCATTCTTCGGGCCGGATGGGCGACAGGCATGTTTCGCTAGTCGAGCAGCCGGTCCAACATTCACCCCGGTATTCTCTCATACACAACGTGTCCCTGCCTGAAGGCGGGAAACACGCAGTGGATTTTCTGTTCGTACGACAAGAATAAATCTTGTGTCATATAAATGATGATGCTGTGCTGAGATGTGCCGGTGCAAATTATATGTTGTGAAATTAAATCTGGTCTCTCGGCTGTATTTCATCATAACTATCGTTTCTTTGCACACATTTCCCGGAACTTCCTGAAATAACTGATGGTCTGTCAGAGTTCGTCAGCCGTAACGGAACAATCTCAGTGATCTGTAAATATTTCGTCATTGTCAGTGATTTGAGAGTACCGAAACGATTTGCAGTGATGACCATGTAAATAAAAGAAAAATCGTGCATGAATACGAATTTCTGTAGTAAATACGGTTTCGTAGGTTATTAAAAATTTTATTTTCGTATATAAGAATAATTCTATTTCACATTATTATAAAGAAATATGCTTCCAAAAAATTTAATTTTAATGTTATTTTTCAGTGGGTGTTTGGAAAATTTTCTCAAAATATATTTCTTTTTATGTGTAGTGAATAATGTATCGCCGTGAACATGTGGATGCCTAACGTTTGTAGGGGACAGATATTTTTTAATCTCGCACCGATGTCTGTTTTTACTGGCGGTACGTGATCTCCCGAGCTGCAGGGGCATCAGTAGTCGTAGCCTCGCACGAGGAGTCACTAGAATATCATCCACAGTGGCTACCTGTGGTCGTCAGCAGCGACGAAACTGCAGTTGATACTAGTGAAATGAGCTGCAATCAGAATATTTTGTCTACCAACCTTATTGGGAACGGTACTCGACCATCTGAAATTATCAATATCCACCCAGCTACAGGTATTTTTTTAGAAGTCATATAGATATTTTTTACTTTTCGTGTTATAAATGTTACTTTAATACACCCTTTTGAGTTGTTACTTGATAAATTACTTCCATATTACCTGACATTTGCTGGAAGATGAGAAATATTGTGTCACTATTTTTCTTCCAACAACTGTCAGATAATGTGGAAGTCGATTATTATCTAACAGTGTAGATAACTGTAGTAGACTAGTACTTAGAGCATATGGATAAGCCTCCAGGAATGCCTACAGTGGGGGAAATACTCTAAATTATTAAAGATGGTCGTGCATCGTTGCACTTACTCCAGGTTCATCGAGTTGTACGAGACAGAGCCGATCATCTGGGACCCGACGTACCCCTCACACTCGGACAGGATGGAGAACCACGAGGCGTGGCGACGCATCCAGAAGGCCCTGGAGCAACACACGGGCACACAACGGTCTCTGAAGTCGCTCAAGAAGAAGAAGGACTGCCTGATGTCTTCGTTCCGCCGACTGTCGCGCAAGGAGCGGGAGGCGGCTAAGGCTGCAGTCTCCGGGGACGACGTCTTCAAGCCGGAGTGGACTTTCTTCGACGCCATGTCCAAGTTCCTCAACTCCGTCTACGAGCCCAAGATTATCAAGTCCAAGTCTCTGCAGGACCACTCCAACGATCCCAGCGACACCGAAAGCGAGGTGTGTAAATCTAAATACTCTTCACTGTTAAGTTTATTCATTCCCGAAACACTAAGTGTTCACGTGGCAAAAGGGCATAATTTTAATTTGCACGGCCACGACATAGTGTTAGTTTTATAGACGTTACTTACAACTACATTTTCCACTCGTGAAAATTTTTTTAGCTCTCATAGTCTTCCCATAGCAGCATGACAAAGTAAAAATTTGCAAGTTATGGGAACATGCTAATAACAAAAACCATCTGACTTACTCGAATGACATAATTTACACTGAAATTAGATGACTTATGCTGTACGAGTTAAAACCACACAACCAAGTCACTTTGTGTTATTTGAAAATAGCTATAAATTAAGAAAATTATCGTCATTTTTATATTTTGTTAAAATAAAATATAAAGGACTTGCACATGTGATTTTAAATCTTTTAGCACATGACTCATAATTTCAGTGTATATTATTCCTTTCGTGTAAGTCAGTTGGTTTTTGTTATCAGCATGTTTCCGTAACTTGCAAATTTTGGCTTTGCCCTGCCGCTATGGGAAGACTATGAGAGCTAAAATAGTTTCACGAGTGGAAAATGTAGTCAAGTCTATAAAACTAACACTACGTCGTACAAATATAAAATTATGTTTTTTTGCCACGTGAACACCCCTAACTACTAGTTAATACATTTACGCCATTTCAGGAAGATTTGTTTATTAACATTTCTCGAAGAAGAATATACCTATCATGGCAGTAAAACTTTTTTTAAGAAAATACAAATGTAGAATCTTTGTTACTATAGTCGAAGTTTTGATACAGGAATATCAGTATGATTTGGAATTTCAACAAAATGTTGTGATACAACTCCATTTGTTTATGATATAAATTCTTCTATTAAACAAATAATTTTACTATAGTGACCTAGATGAATCCTTTGTGAACACATATCTGTATTAAGACTCTTTATAAGTTTTTTTTTTTGTGAGAAAACGGATTAAAAGCGAATCATGTTTTCGTAATTTCTGTATATTTTTCTCTTCTACACTCACAGATACTCCTCTGACGAGGAGCTAAAATTGTTTTGTAAAAGGAAAATATACTCACAAGTATCGTCTACAAAACTAACATAGTATCACAAAAATATAAAATTATGATTTTATCGCACTACTCTTATAAACTCCCGTAGGAAAAAGACTAGAAGGAAAACCTTGCACGGCAGTTTGGCGCGCTGCGAATAGAGGCGATATGCTTCTCGTCAAGCGTGGGACACTGGCTCTATCACTACGCTGTTCCCACGCGTCAAAGGTGGACATTTGTTGTTTGCAATGTGTAGTAAATTTTTACAGTCCAAAAATTACGATTTTAGCTATAAATATGAAACAAAAGGTTTTATAATACAATATTTAGCATAAATTCCACACTGTCCTCAAAAAATCTGTTAGGACTTGGAAATTTGAAATAGTGTGTTAGTTCCCTTTGTGACAATCGTCTTGCAAATGTAGGCCTATATGGTCGCATCAAGTTTTTATTTCCCGAGCTGATGTTTGCTGATGTGTGCTTGGGCAACTCTGTGGCGCTGTCTCAAGAGTTGGCGAACCTGGTCTCCCAGGAAGAAAACTGAAAATACCACGGGG
>PNEQ01112666.1:36326-47009 GCA_003012365.1 Medauroidea extradentata
TGGCTGTAGTTCGTCTAGTTACCGAGAATGTCGTACTTTTTGGCGCTGTTTTCCGGGCGGTCGGACTCAAACTCCGCCCACTTTTTTCCATTGTTAAATTTATAAAGTAAATAAAGATTGCTGGAGCCTTCTCTTAAAATTGTGAGCGAAGAAAGTATTTCGTAAATTGATAAAAAATACGTTTTGATAAATTGTTTATCTTAGCGGAAAGGAAGTGGGCGGAGTTTAGTCCGACCGCCGTAACATCAGTGCCAATAAAACACAATATTCTCGGTAACTTGGTGAACTACAGCCAAACAACAAGGGGGTCAAGTTTCCAGGTGAGTGTCCAGACCTGTTCTTCTACGGCCGTGCACGGGGGTAACATAATGTCTGAATGAGGGCGAGGGGAGTGGAGCCAAGAGGGGGGAGAGGTAGCCACCAAATTGGCCAGCCGCCATACTGATTTAACCTCAAAAGTTCACATCAGACAGGAATTTTTAATGATAGATGAATGTATTATGCTCTTTAATAGATGTTTGAGGTTGAAAACTCTATATTTTAGCCCTGTTTACACACCTCCTAACTAATATTTCCTAAATTTTTTAATTAGTCGGCCATATTGATACCAGCCATGTCAAGCGTTTGTTTGGTTACAATTCCCGGCGACATGCTTCATCTGGATCCTTCTAACATCTTTGGAAAATACAGTCGTTCGTCGGACATCATGGTGATGAGTTCTGCTCTCGTGTGGGCTCGCTGCTAATCGATGTCATATCTTTGCATCTTCGCATAATATTTAGAATTACAGTCCATTTCGTTCGTGACTAAAGTCTGCGAAGTTTAAAAATATTTTCAAGGTAATTGCAAAACTATGCCTATCAACATCATCACCATCCCATTACCACCATCACTGTTGAAAAAATTAATCGCCTTGTATGTGTATAGGAAGCTGGGTGTGGTGTGATCAAGGGCCTTGACAAGGGTTCCGGGTTCAACACCCCTCCCCCCCAAATTAGAAGGAAAAAAAAAATTAACCATGCAATTTAGAATTTATGTATAAATTTCGTACTTATGTATCACATTTCCTCTAGAATAATACTAGTAAACTAGTAAATCTGTTAGGGAGTATTCAGAGGAACCATTAGTAATATCCTTCACTCACACATTTTTCATCTTACAAAAAACTTAATATTACTACCACTGGTATATTCAAATTTTTGATACTAAAACTGCTTAAATAGCACCATTTTCACCTTGAAACCCAAATTTTTCTAGGGAGAGGACCCCCCGCTTTGAATGTTGGGATCTGTGTTCCTTTATAAAATTCCCCATTTGTACCCCGTCCCCTTTTTCACCAAACCCAAATCCTGACTACGCCACTGGCGGTGATGCAATGAGATGGGAAGTATCGCTGCGTGCTTGTTGCAGATATCCAGGATCGCCAGCTTGACACCACCTCTACAGCAACGATACAAGAGGAAGAGAGACACCAATGAAGACAGGCTGGAGTTCATGAGGGCGTGCGGAGATATGATTACCAGAGTCAACCCCAAGCCTGGCATCAGCGAGTCTGAAGCTGTCGGCATCAGTGTCGTCGCCAAGCTCGACAAAATGGACACCATGCAACAAATATACGCCGAGTTCCTCATACACAAGATATTAAGGAAAGGACTGCTGAACCAGTTAACAGAAGACACGGATATTTGATGACGTTGTGACATTTTTGCTACTTCTACCTTCCTACAATAAACAAGACGCACTTATTACGCTTCGTTGGAGCTGTGTGCAATATCTCACATGTGAGACAGTTTCCTTAGTAGGCTTAGTTTTTATTTTAGAGTTTTTTATACCTTTATGTACTTTATAACTCAATGATTATACTTGCAGGCACTTGTTCGTATTTTGTTGTAAGTTAAAGGGAAATGTGTCATTTTAACATATATAACCCAAAATAAGGGCACCTTCTTATTGGCTGAGAAAATAGTATTTGTTTGAATGTTGTTTCAAAGAAAAATAATGTAAACAAAACTGCCCAACTTTCAACACTTTAATTAAGTACCTTTTTTTTAAATTTTAGACTTAATAGTTTACTAAAATCGAAAAATAATATAGATATATATATAAGTATCTTTTGAAGTAATTCAGTGCACGCACTTTCGCTGTAAATTATTTCATTAAAGTAATCAGGATACATTTTACTGTTTGTACGAACACTAAACTTGAGATTTCGACTCTTGACATGTTCTTACATGTAAACAATGGATATACAAAATTCTTTAGTTACAGCATGGTGTTGTACAAGACATTTAATTTAATGATTTAAATTCGAGTTGCATTTGGTACAAGTACAATATAGGCCAACTGATATTTTTTCAGCATCAATGACATCTGAAATAATGTTATTTTTGTTAATATTTGTTAATTTGTACTTTAATAATTTCGAATAGTCTTATTTGCTACAATTTTAAACTAAAACTTGTATACGCGGCATTATCTGATATCTCAGCATTGCTGCATAAAAAGTTGGCTGTTTTGTCTATTTTTTACAGAGTGTACATGTCATCCAAGTCATATATGTGCCACAAATAATGAAAGAGTAATTGCTGTAGGTATGGTTGTGTGGATGATTGTACCAATGTACCATAGTGTTTCATAATATAGTCTATTCCACTTACGAGCGTACGTTTCTGACAGCCGGTGTGTGTATTACAGAAACTGACTCTATAGGTTGTTACAAACTTGCATGACAATATTTTCGGGGACCAATCCACACGTCTAGAAGAACAAAAAATATGACATAGACCGGAAAACACGTCTAGCCAAGCGCTGAACTAGCGTGCAAGGTTCCCGCAGAACAGTTTTTACTATGTGACATTAAGCGGTGACCATATGCCTATAATTATACTGAAGGAAAGTCTACAACTAAGTTCAGTGCACGTCGCAATCTGGGTTTCACATACATCCGGTTAGTACAGTTTGAACTATGGCAGTCTGATAGGCTGTTTCTAGCCATGTTGGAGGACTTAGAAACAGTGTTTTTAATGAGCGTAGTGTCTTAATAATAAGTAGGGACGGGAATATATCGCGAAAAGATTTTTGCCCCACTTTGTTTCAGTGTCTTACGCGCACACCTGCAGCTCAACTTCATGGCTATTGACAGAGTTTTTTTTGTGCAGAGTAATTATTCATTTGACTGTGCCAATCAGTACACGGATAACAGCGACACGTCACGTCTGTGATTTGCGGGTTTAACCTCTACACGCTGGATGTTACTGCGTCCAATCACTGAGCACAAAGCAGAGATGCAGGTGCGCACGTATGCCACTGAAACAAAGTACTGCAAAATTCTTTTCGCGAAATTTCCTGTCTCTAACAATAAGGTTCCGACCTTGTCTGAAGTGTGTTTTCTTTTCGTGCGTTGGCACAATGGGCACAGGTGAAATATTTTCGTGGAATAAACTTGTTAACGAACACACTGCAACGCATTTGAAGCGTGGAATAGGCGGCCGCCTTAACCTGCAGGAGAAATCACCTTCACCTTCCCTCCGAATTGACATACATAATTTCCAGACCCTCAAAAAGATTTATCACGCCATATTTGAGTCAATCATGACTAGAGGTACGTCAATTTCGCAAATACAGATCGTGTACAGGACTGAGCAATGTAGGCTACTGCCAGATGACTCCGCGAAATTGACGTTCCTCTAATCATGACATATGGGGCTTCAGTATGGTATAACAGAACTAGTCGTATGCATATATGAAGAAAACTCATGGAAGTACAAACCTATCTGCCTTGCTGGTAGTTACAAAGACATATAAGAATGTTTCAACCAGAGCCCTGCAATAGCGTACAGAACAAGACATCCAACAAAAGAGAATCTGGAAGAGAAGGAAAAACCTCTGAACCTCTGGAATTGTTTTAAGTGGAGTAAATGTAGAATCACATTTGGAATGCTCTGGATTTGAACCTGCGCCCATAATATGATGGTCAGAATATTAGAAGAGAGATAAGTATAGGCCGTTCACGATAAAGTGAGCACTGCATGAAGTTTTCTTTCAGCCGTTTTGCGACCGTCTTCACTAATTTTTATGTGAAAACTTCCATGTAACTATAAATAAGTGTAAACGTTTCAGCACTCTCAAAAGTTAACATCTATTGGTCCAATAAAACATATTTTTAATTCATTAAAACTTCTGCTGAATGTCCAGTTTATAGTGAACAGCCTATAAGATATCTGTGTCGCGCAAGAGAAGACTTAACTCTGTGCAGTGTTGCCACATCATGCATATAAAATGTAATCGTACAGGAGTGGAAGTGGTCTTCAATAAGTGACGACCGTCAGTCAGCACCACTCAGCTATGACCGGAAGTGGCTTATACTAACAAGCCGAAGTTGCCAGTCACAATCAACATGTTTTGGCTCTGGCACAGTTATTAGCAGTTGTGGTTGTCGCCAGGAAATGTTTGGTGTGAGAAGCGTGGGTTGCCACAATATCTTGTAGTCTGTGGTTTTATTTTGTTTTTTTACAAATGGTAACATCTGCATGTAGCATTTTCCTCTTATTGTGCATATAAAATTGTTTTTAACTAAAGTAGATAGTTAAGATGAACTGATGAGATAATTTTAAACAAAGTTATAGGTGGCTGACGTAATTTACTTTGAAAATACATGTCGGACTCGAATTTCAGTGTTATGGTTTGTGTGTGAGGGAATTATAAATAAAGTGAAACTTACTAATGTTTTATGTTAGCATTAAAGCTGCCGCCTACCTTGTAAACAGCGTTGCAGCGTGCTAGCAGAACTCTTCTTTCTAAGAAACTTCTCAACGTGTTTCTTCTGTGCGCATTTACGAAAAGAACAAATACTTCAAATGATTTCAGAATGGTAGTTTTAAAACATCACGTTCATTATAAACGTTATTTCGGAGCCACTCAAAATGGATAAAAACGGCTTTTTCAGGCTATTATATCTAAACAAAAACTCACGGGATTTGTGTGAAACTACGATAGAGAGGTTATAATTTCAAAATTTTGAACTTAAGACCATGGTCTTTCATTAATTTTAAACAATTACAAATAACTAAAATATTTTTTCAATCAAATGCTTTGAAAAAATTTGAGACTGTGTACAGTCATAGGATACACAATTTTGTCAGAGCGTTTTTTAAAAGAATGTACCGTTTGCTAGGAAAAAATTATTTTGCTTAATTTTGGCAATTTTTGACAGCAAAATTGTGATATTCTAGGGGCAAAAATCTAAAAATGTGCTTGTTGTATTGCAACGGGAAAATTAAGATACAAACGATGAAATATAAGTATTAAAACTGTAAAAATGAATTTTTTAAATATATGTATTAATTTACGTTAAAAAAATCTTTTTTCTAAACCACTGGAAACTAAAGAGCGAGGCCGTAACTACTAACTACAACCACCGTAAATTAAAGTTGAAATTATTTTGTGACCAATACTAACTGCAACCAGCACCAACAATAACATCAACAACAACCATCAATAGTGCCAGAAGCCCTAGCTGTCTGGCCTCGTAGCTCGCATACAACAAGCGAATACTTACCAAAGATTACCCACGTTGAGGACATACAGAAAATAACAACAATCCTCATTAAGTAGCCTTTACGCCCGACCACTTAACTCTGTGTTTGCCGACCTCCATAGCGGGTTACAGGTGTGTCAGGTTCTGGGTTCCATTCCCAGGTACGGCCTGGTGTAAAATTGTGTTTGTCTGTATTAGTTGCAGGAATTTGTGTAATTATATTTGTTATTAAGTTAACTAGGGATCGCATGAATTAGCAGACGCTAGGGGCAGGAAAATTTCTAGGATTCAATGACTATCATGCTAGAATCCATTGTTCTATGCATACTCAAGCCCCGACCATTTGTTCATTGTGTGTTGTTCCAGTGAGTAGCAGTTATATGAACAAATGGTCGGGGCTTCAGTATTCACACAAACCAGTGACGGATTTAGAAACATATTCTGTGGGGGGGATTATATGAATTTGTGGAGCGAAAAAAATATCAGACATCTCAAAGTGCGATAGTTTAATATTGCAGATCATTAAAAATAACATACATACAACTAGGATACGTTAAATGTACTTGGCACATCACAGAGCAAAACTCCAATTTCCTTAAGGCGGCTGGACGTACTTTGGCTACATAACGCTGAACACAATTTTTGTTTGGGGGGACCCCCTCCTTCAGATTGGTAGCCCCCACCCCCTTCCTTTAAATCCGCATTTGCACAGGACACTGCATTCTAATATGTAGGTTATTGAATGCTCGCAATTTTTCGGCCCTCAACAATGTTTGGCACAATGGCGAGATGATTGAGCCTTGTAGTTATGCCAAGCATTTATATACAACTAAGTAGTCAGAGCTCCTGACTGATTGATCAAGGGTCCCGGGTTCGAATCCCAACCGGGGAGAAGCAAATATAATGCTACCTTCCCCTGGTTCAGGACTGGCTGTTGCGTTTATCCCCATACCTGAGTAAGGCAGCGGTGAACAGCCTCCACCTAAATAGCCCAGATGTTCCATTCGAGGCTGCCAACTTTCACAATATAAAATTGAAATGGCGTTCTAAAAAATTTCCCTTTGAATCACTTTGTAAAAAAACATTGATAACAGAATAAACAAAAATTAAAATACAAAGCTTGTTCACTAATACGCGTATTGAGGCTATTCCTAATTGTGAAAAACTTTTAGAACATTTTAGCCACATTGTTCCACAAAATATTAAAATTTCCCACATAAGTGAAACTAGCAATTACTTTTTTATTTTAATGAACAGAACTATCGGAAGTTTCCCCTTAAATGGTGAAAGGAGTATGATTACATTGAGAATTTTTATTTTAAATTTTCTGGCATTCAGCAAGCAAGAAGCATGTTCGTCACGGTTCTAATAAAGCTAACTATAAAGAGTATTGATTTGCCTGTTAAGGAAAAAAAAAGTGTTTAAAGCAGATTTTGAACTGATAATTTTGTTCATAATTTTTTTTATCCTATTCGCACCGGCTTACGGTAATCATGATACTTGACGCAGTAGAACTCAACTTATAAAAATAGATGCAGTTTACGGTTTGTGCAATGAAAATCTACTATAATTGTATTTTGAGTTTTTAGTTATAACTGTCTGTTCTAGTGTGAAACAATTTAGAAATGTTCAGGTCTCCCCTTTCTATGTAAATCAGTGATCACCCGGTAGTCGACAAATATTGCAATCAAAGATCGAATACAGTTACTCAAATAACGGTAAATACAGGTTCCCCCACCCCTAGGCCAAGCCATGATATTACGTGCCTTCCAAAATACCTGTTTCCGAGTCAAACAACCTCCACAGTTTTTTTTAAGCCCGTCCAGAGCTTTCAGAGTTAGAAAGGAGATATTTTAGTCAGATCTTAAGGTGGCGGCCTGCATAGACAGCGAAGCGGTGCGCTGAGCTTGGGCCGTTATAAGATCATTCGAAAACTGCTCAACGCACATGAGAGATGTCTGCTTAGCAATACCATTTAAAGAACGTTACTCGTGTGTATACTTATTTCAAGTTCACCACTACTCATTTAACCGTATTTTCTAGCGGCAGAAAATGGCGGAAATGTGTGTCTTTGCAGTCTTATTTAGGTATGTAAATATTAGCGCAGAATATTTTAAAACGTAAAAGTGTGTACAATACACACTTATATTAATTTACACGCAATGAAATGATAGGGTGACTACTGAATGTTTCATAGGGGCGAGTTGTTGGTAGGCAGACAGTACACTGCGCCTACGGCTAGGGAGAGGCGTGATACGCATGCTATATCGTCCTTATTGCTTCCTAACTCTAGACCTCGAATATGCAAAACATGTTCACCCAGGCAGTTATTTTAAGGGTGTTCAAGTTCGACAAAATCATAATTTTATATGTATATGAAATAGTATCAGTTTTGTAGACGATACTTGTGAATGCAGTTTCATTTTACAAAGAAATTTTAGCTCGCATTGTTTTCTCATATCGGTGCGTCAAGTAAAAATGTGCATGTTCTGCTGCCATACAACTAGTGAAAGCCAAAACATCCTATACTTTTGCAGCGAACTGTCTAACCACCTATCCTACAAGTAGCTACGTACGCTGCCATACCACAAGTCGTATTTGTGGACATTGTTTTTGTAACTCAGTGTACAATATAGACTGATGTTTAGCGACCCTTGTTTTTCGCGAAAAGAATTTTTGCCCCAGTTTGTTTCGATCTTACGTGCAAATCTGCTATTCTGCTTCATGTTTATTGGCAGTGTGTCTATGTGAAGAGCCATTTCTCATTCCACTGAGCTAATTACAATAACGTTCCTGCAACGCCTCACGTCTGTGATTTACCGGTAGAATCCCAAGGCTCTTGAGAGTTAAAATATCCAATCCCTGACCACGAGGCAGAATTGCAGATGTGCACGTAAGGCACTGAAACAAAGTGGGGCAAAATTCTTTTCTCGAAAAACAGGGGTCCTAACTGATGTTTATTTATTATTGGAGACATGCAAAATTCACGTCATTATTTGGGAACAGTAGGCTGCACTGACCTGTACGTCAGTGAGCACAACCTGAGAGCTAGACTGACTCATGTGACCGTGTCACCTTCATGCGCGGGGCGCGATACGACGTGCAATGTTTGATTGTTGCTGTGGGCGACAGGACAGTGTGAAATCAGACACTGAAGATATATTTTGACGCAGTATTTACTAGTCCACAAATTACCTCATACATTACATCTTGACCAAGAAACTTCATTACTTTGACACAACCACACCCTAAATAAATTGTAATAAGAACATTCCTTCAAAAACAAAACATTGTAAGCAAACAAACTTTCCAATGAAACCACTCATCAAGGCACAAACTAGATTGTTACATAATATGGAATTACATATAAATTATACCAATGATAACTTGTTTTCTCAACACCCCTCCTTAATTTATCATTACACTGCCTAACCTTATAACTAATTCATTGAGAGCTTACATCACTTGTTCCAATGTTAACTCTATGTCTTACAAAATGTAATGCTGCTAGCCCTATTGTCAATACTCAGCTTTTTGTTCATAAGATGAAATATATCTGACATCAATCACACCTCTTTGCTACAGATCTCTCACAAACTGAAACTTAACATCCATTTATTTCAGGCGCTTCTGCTCCCAGTTGCCTAATGCACACATACTTGACTGATTATCCTCTAAGATAATTGAGCTCAGTTATACATTAACCTCCTTTATTAGTTGTATCAGCCAGAGAAGTTCTAACTGATTTACAATGCTGCGTGTGAAATTTTGTCAGCAACTTAAAGAGGTAACTATGTATGTAATATGTGTTTTATTTTGTTTCTTTGTATGAGAAGTTGCACAAAAATGTTTAGAGCAATCTAAATCTACAATACATTTAAAACGACACTCATACCCAACTCACTAACAGATTGAGAAATAAATTCTGGTTTGTTTAACTGTCAACAAATCTGAAACATTGTAACATTTTCAAAGCTGTGATTCATAGTCGTCAATAAAACTGGTAAATCAGTCGCATTCAAGATTTTATAATGACGGAGAAAATTCGCTTATAACGCTGTATGCACGGGTCGGGAAGCCAAATACACCTGCCTCTTTTTTGTAGCTCATTTCCATCGGATTTTTTACCGGGGGAGAAATTTCATTTTCTCTTGTTGGATGTTTGACATGGATATTTTTTATACCGCGAGCACAACACTGTATAAAGCACCGCTTTCACTAGAATACAAATTGCAATTGAGCAATTATATGATCCCTTGTTGAAAAACTCTTCGCATTTTGACGTCGCGTGGTTTCACAGATGTGATAACAGCATTCTGCTTTCTCTCTCTCCATTATCTCACTCGCTTGCAAAACATTTCTGCATTCGTTAATAAGAGACCTGCAAGAACAACAGACTATGTTCCAATTCGTTGCAATGTGCCCTTCTTCACTTGCCCTTCAACCCTTTGTTTTCCATAATACCTCGCGATCTCTGGACCCCTTCAAGTCAAAGTGTGTATTCATGCATTCGGACGCCCTTATTCTCTTAAACAACGTAACATACTATATGCACGTGTGTAAACGAAACAGTGGCAGTTTTAAGGGAGGGAGGGGAATATTGGGCTGAAGCGCACCCCCCCCCCCCGCCACCAAATCGTGTTCAACAACTGTACTATCTGTTACAATATGCATCGTATAACTGAGCTGTTGCGTGCCATGTACCTGGAGGCTAGTGGTCGGCGGCTGTTTCGTAACACCTTGAGGGCTGGCCGATGATTCAAAGCCCGGGTGGCTCATAGTGGGAATCCCGCCGACACTACGTCATAGATACCTGTCCCAACTGCGTCTTAACCCTTCGAGGGCGGCCGACGTGACTACAAGCACATCCGAAACATGATGAAATATCTATTTTTAGACCCCTGTAATGCGGGGAACATCCGACTGTCTGGGCTAGTATAAAAGCACAGAATCGGCACATTTGAGGGGAGTTCGCTATTGGAAGTGCTAGAGGAAGGTGCTACGCCTGTGGAGAGAGACTGGTGAAGACATCTTGGTGACGTCAAAGTCTACTGTGAGGCGGCAGGGGGCTACCTTCGGAGCAGTGTTTGGCGATACAAGAGGACAGCTGCGGCGGGCTGACAGGCGAAGAGGAGGTGCGCGACGGA
>PNEQ01112666.1:47109-58366 GCA_003012365.1 Medauroidea extradentata
TCAAAGTTAATTAACGTGTCTGTGACACAGGAGTAATTGTGTGCATAACTAATTGTGTTGTGAGAGTTCTAGTTGATTACTGTTTTGTGTATTTCGTAGCTTTGTGAGCTATTAAATCCAGTACTTAATTTAACTCTTTTATTTGTAATTATAGACCTCTATCCCAAAGAACTCATGGGAATTGCCCACATATAAAGTTAATGTCTCAAACTTGTAACAGTATGTAGCCAAAGTATGTCCAGTCACCTCAAGGAAACTGGAATTTTGCATCGTATATTAAGCTTAAAAAACTTGAGAGTGTAACCTATTTCCTTATGATTTCAATGTAATTTTCTTGTTTATAGATAGAACTTTCGTTTTAAGTTGTACCACCGTAAACAATTTTATTTATAAATGTTGAATTGTTACATATCCTTAAGAGTTAGTGGACCCTAGCTTTTTTTTTACGTTCGAGGCACGGAAACGGGGAAGGCGATAAGTCGAATATAACATGTCCGTCAAACACGTCATCGCCTCTAGGCGCGGAGTATTAAACAAGCCCGCAGTGTTCTAGTATAAATCGTTTTACAACGGCACTTCAAGCGATGACCCTGTTATTTTATTTGTGGAAAGTATGAAAATTCCAATGCAGGTTTCTATGATTTAGTTTTCCGATTACGATTAATCATTTCTCAGCTACAGCAACGTGAAAAAGTAAATTTTAACACTTTTGAGGAGCTTGGAAATCATGTTTTAATAAGGGGCTGGTATTTTTTTAAATTATAGGGACACAGTAGTTCGAAGTGTGTGTTCTTTTCGTAGATAGACGCATTGAAAACATTTTTAACAGTTATACAAGAAAATATTCTTTCCGTACCACGCGACATTCCGGTTCATACGCCACGTCCACTGACTATTAAGGGGCCTGTACATCTGGTGCATGAACGTTATTGAAGCGTGTTAGGAGAAACTTTTTTGAAGAAATACAACTGAACGTGTGTTCGATAACTTTAATTACGAAAAAAAAATTATTAAACTATGTTTTTTTTTTTAAGATATCAGGCTTAGAAACATTGTTTCAGGGGGCCTAAAATGACCAGAAACGGCTTGTTCAGAATGCTCTCACGTTAAAAATACCTACCGGAATCATAAAAAAAAAAAAAAAAAAAAGCGAAGCATGCGTTGGCCATTACCGTGCACTTTCCGTAAATAAAAAAAATAGGGTCACCGCATTGATCCTACGAAGAAACCAACTAGTACGGAATTACCTCTCCTGACTTTTCCCCATACTCAACTATCTCTCAGCATTCCTTGCTCAACTGCAACCTCTCTTCAAAATACTCCAAAAAAAACAATAAACTATCTCACCTATCTTCCAAATTCACACACCTACTCCCGTGAATTTATGAACAATTTCACGTAAATGTCTGTTTAAGAGGGCGTGGTACATAATTCAACGCTAAAAGCATTAATCTATAACTGTAGGTTTCTTACAGCTAATTTGCGAAAATTAAACAATACCAATCCTAGACAATAGTTTTAGCCAACGTTTTAAACAATTTTGTTTCCAGTGTTACGAACTCCTGAGGCACAATCTCTGATGCCGGAACCTCATGCATTTAACTGCGGCGTAACGAATTAGTAATTCTGGATAAATATTTGTTCATAAAGTTGGCAAATACAATTATCTAGGATTGTTATTGAGTAATTTATTCATATTAGCTTCGAAAAAAGCGTAGAAATCAATGAATGATTTCAGCGTTTATTTATCTACTACGCAGTCTTAAAGTCGCATAGGGTACAGTCAGGGACTGAAACACTGCACGCCATTTTCGCGGCTCGCACATAAAGGCGATACTGTTGTTGTACCACGACTCAGTCTAGACCTTATCACCTGCCATGTTTCCGTGCCTCAGACGCAGCATCTAGCGCCAGATGTATAGAGCTCTTTAAGGGTGTTCAAGTGCGATAAATTCATGATTTTATATTTTTATGAAATATAGTTTTGAAGACGATATTTGTTAGTGTAGCTTCCTCCTACAAAACAATTGTAGCTCTAATAGTTTTCTCATAACGGTGCGTCAAAATCAAAATTTGCTTGTTCTGCTGCCATGCAAATAGTGAAAACCAATCAACCTACTTAAATAAAATAATTCACTCCGAACTTGCATCCCATGAGCTATACAATAAAACATTTAAAAACCCACAATGCGGTATTTTGAAATTTAAAAAAAATCACTGAAGTACAGAAATATTGACAAAAATACAAATTTTTTTTTAAAGATAAAAATTTTTCGCGGGATGATTTTTCATGTTTTATACGTAGCCCAACACATGTTATTTCACTTACACAAGTCAATAGGTTTTCACTATTTGCATGGCAGCAGAACATGCAAATTATGACTGATGCACCTTTATCAGAGAACTATACCACCTAAAACTGTTTTGTAAGATTAAATTGCCCTCACTAGTGTCGTCTACAAAACTAACTCTATTTTATATAAATATATAATTATGATTTTATCGCAATAGAACTCCTTTAAGCAACAAATTCAAACAGGATAGAATGGAATGTAAAGTCATCTTTTGTAAATTTATATTATTAAGTGACTTTTTTTTTATGTGGAGTGGGTAGGGCGATAGGGATAATCGCGCGCATATTGCCTTCATCCTTCATACGCCTCCCCCTTCCCCTCGGTCCAAACCCCCCGGATCAGTTCCTGGCGGGGCGTCTGGCAACCCTAAGCCCGATGGCCAGGAGTACAACATAAACGTACAAAAATAGCAAGTCCATCTATTTCCAGTCTTGTGAACGTCGTCTCGTAGTAGACAACACACATTCATCTTCCTCTCCTTCATACAGCTTCTCTGGCATCTGCTCTCACTTTCCTGCCTTCATGGCAAACTTAGCTGATGATGATAGTTAAAATAAAAATAACATAATTGTTTGGCGCAATTGAGGCACTTTTGCCTTCTCTTACACTGAACCTTTTAGATCTCACACAGAAATACTACAATTGACACAATTAAAAAAAAATAATACTGACACGAAAATAATATTGATACTAATTAGAAAAAAAACGAACTCTCCCAAAAAAATAATATGTCATCAAACAATATACAAACAGGCACTCAAAAACTCTTTAGTTTCAGCAAGTTGCCTAGTAAATTAAACATGTTCTACGGAAAACATTTAAACTAATAAATGTCTAGTACTATTCTATAGTAAAACAAAACACTATATAAACTATTTATCAATACACACATAAACATTAAAAGATTAACAGTATTTAACCTAATCAGTCGGTGTTTGCAGTTTATCATGAGAGTTGTAGTTATGAAAAAAATACCTTAGTAATTATATGTACTTAGTCCTGAAAATCATAATAAACACCAGTAATTAATCATAGCCAACTAAGTGCCTTACAAGTTTGAGTACAGCAGTATTATTGTATATTAATAACACAGAAACAGTGATAATTATAACGATAGTAATTAAATTATCATATTAATATCATAAAGGTGAAATTGTGTTGGTATGTTCTTATTTCATGCAGCAACGGATCGATCGACATGACCTTTCGGACAGAGATAGTTCATAATTCGGAGTGACATAGGCTATTTTATATCCCGGAAAAAAAATGCACGGTTGAGTTGTGAAAAAAAAAAAAAAGCCGGGGTGTAAAGAGGCAGAACGGGGTACCCAAAAAATTTTTTGTGAAACAAATTTTGGTGAGTTGTACATGCGACCCCCCCCCCCCCTTCAGTTTTGTGCAAAAAAACACCACAGATTTTCTTTGGGAAGTGCAGGTTACCTAAAAATTAATAAATTAAAAACACTATGGTCAGTTGTTTTTAAATGGGTCATTAACGACCGTTAAGGGCGTCGTCTACAGCAATTTCCATCACCGTGTTTATAATTTTTATGTGTACCAGATTTTTTTCCTCATTTTAGACACAAAATGTGACTAAGTTTTGCTCCTACGAAAATGTTTTATCGGTCATAGTTTTCGCGTAATGGCTCTTTAAAGTCAAAAGTTGCATGTTACGTTTTAAGGACTGCACTTAAACCAACTGACATACCAAACTGAGGAAATTCACAGTGAATAACGATGTTATAGACTACAAGTTCACCTTCGTTGAAACACAAAATAGTGTTCCATTTGACACTTCATTTATAACGGATATATGCTGTAGGTATGTAGTGTTGTTTCATTTTTGTTACGGATACTAGAGACAGTAAATGTATAATGTTGATGACGTGGTAATAATTACTTTATGTAAAACCGTTGGAACCTGTGCTACACAACAACTGACTGAAAAGAAAGGCCGCCCACGAGATGAAGAAAGGAATCTGGCCTTTCTTAAAGCTACGGAGGAATTTGAAATATATAAAGAACAGACAAAACAATTGAAAAATTACATGCAATGATGAGAAGAAATTCACAAGACGACTTAGAAGATTATTAGATTATTTAGAAAAAATTCACGATGACAAGAATATCTGAGCATTTTTGTGATACAGTATTGTATTTTAAAGAGCGTTGGTCTAAGAATGTTGTTAGTCTCCATGAAAGTGTGCTGATCCGGTTAAATTCCACAACAGAGGAAGCAATAGTAAGAGTCTTGAAGACTGAAAATTTTATATTTGAGTAGATTTTAGTGAACTTTCCCGAAAAAAGAAGAAGTTATAAGTGGATTTTCGTGAATGTTGAATTTATTTTGATAAGTTTGGTGCTATTTAATTTTTTGTCCCTACAAGTTTTGTCGTGAGATGCACTGTTTTCGACTTATTAATTTTTTTCGCATTTTTCTGGGACAAATTCCGGGGAAAAGTAAAAACTGGAAGGTGAATTTCGGTGTATTTTGGATATGTCATTCTACGAATTTTTCTAAAACTTTTCTTGCAGTTTTCCATAAATCGATTCCTATTTCTTCTACCTTTCCTGGACTGTTATTATAATAATTACTATAGATTATATAATTTGTTTGGGATTACCTGGACTAATATTATAATTATTATTGATTATTTCATTTGTTTGGGATTACTTAACTATCATTAATTAGGTCTATATATTTATATATGAATACTTAATCACATCACCGTGCGATAATTTCTTTAATTAATAACATCTAACGCTGTGATATTTTTTGATAGAGGGGAATGTCGGATTTGTTGCGATGTCAAGACCACTATCATATGAAGAGACTGCGGCTAGGAGGGAACTGGAAGCAAGGGCTGGGTTCCTCGCAGGACTTCCGTTTCCGCCGACATCACTCGCCACTTCCTTCTGACTCCAGCCGCTCTGTTCCCGGTCTATGAAGCCCCCCCCCCTCCCAACCCGACTCAATGTACTCAAGTGGTAAGTAAAGCAAAGCTGCAGTATTCGCTAAAGTCTATTGATTCTAGCAATTACACGTGTTTATTACGGCAGTTTCGTCAGATCGGTATCGGCATATGCAAACAAACTAATTCTAAGGTTCATATATCTCCAGATTATTATAACGCACATTTCTCACAGTCGGCGAAAGGTAATAGACAAGCTATACAAAACACAGAAGTGATCAGTTTTCAGTGTGGGGAAACACATACACTAGTTTTTAGTTTTATGATAGTTTCCATATTAAAAATAGTTAAAGACGAATGCATAATGACGTAAAGAAAACTTTAAGCAGTGCTCGCTTTCTCGTGAATAGTCTGTACAGAATGTCCAGAAAGAAATGCAGAATAAGCAGGCCGCGCGAATTGAATGTTGTATAGGCCGTTCACAATAAACTTAGTGCTGCTTACAATTTTCTGTAATCCAGTATGCCCCATCTTTACTAGGTATTTTAAATACAAAAACTTCCATGTAACTAAAAACTAGCGTAAACATTTTACAACTCTCAAAACTTCACTTATATAGGCCCAATATGTATATTTTTAAAACCATTATAAGTGTTGGGAAGTGCTCATTTTAAAGTAAACTGCCTCCACGATGACATTTTACAATCACAATGTGTACTTAGTCCCCTCTTGCGCTCAACATATAATCTTACTTATCTTTTAAAAATGCTATGACCGGCATGTTATGGGTGTAGGTTCAAATTCCGAGCAGTACAAACATAATTTTATGTTTCCTTGACCTAACAGACGCAAAATAATACCTGGATGTGGAGCGCAAGAGGGGACTATCTCCGCGCAGTGTTGCCACATCGTGTACGTAAAATGTCATCGTACAACATACCGCCGCTAACATTTTCGTCTTAAGCTCAGGATTCTCGTGGTGTGATTATTATGTGTTTGTTTCTGTACAGTTGTATAGGTAAGGTAGTGGGATTAAGGTTCTTATCTAGGCAGGTTGCGTTGGCGTATGTGAGGCACAAAACCGATGGAGTGTTGAGAGTGACGTTGGTCGGCGTATGCAATGTAATATCGCCTCTATATGCAAACCCAGCAACTGGCGCGCAGGGATTCACTATTATTCATTTTCCTGGCCGTGTTTGATTTCGGTGCAATGTGCCCTTGATCACTTCCCCTTGAGCCCTACGCCCTTGTTCCCTTCATGAAGTAGGCTGCATTTTGTGAATTCTGACATATCGAGAAGCGTGGTAAGGGCCCTATGGGACATTAAGCGATGACCGTTTTATTTTATTTGCGCTACTTATGGTTCAAATTCTATCGCTTATTTCTATTATTGTGTTTTTCGAATCCACTTGGAATTTTCCTACGCACAGCAGTTTAAAAAAACTATTTTTTTAAAGCCATTTTGAGAGTGTTGCAAATCGTGTTTCCAATAAGCGATCCTAATTTCTAAACTGATAGAAACATTGTTTGAAATGTGTTTTCTTTTCATAGATGTACAAACGTAATGCGCGTTGAGACATTTCTACCAAATATGATTACTTGTAATTCGCTGCAATGCGTTTCAAGCACAGGTAGACAGGTAGATAGGAATATTTGCGTCTCGTCGACAGCCAGGTCAATATAGACGGTGACACACAACTTGGTACAATGACAGCAGCTGGGAGAGGAGTCGGCCATGGCCTTTGTTAAGAACCCGGTCTACCGCAATTTTCATCACCATGTTTTTATTTTTCGTTTCTACCAGATATTTCTTTCTTATTTTAGACACAAAATGTGACCAAATTTGGTGCTTTTGACATTTTTTATCTCTCAAAGTTTTCTCGTAATTGCTAGTTAAAGTCAAAATTTGAATTTTTCTGTTTTAAGGACTACACTTAAACCAACTGACATATTAAATTGAAAAAAATCACACTGGATAAAGATGTCGCAGGCTACAATGTCACGTACATAAAAACCCAGAATATTTTTTTGTATTTAAATAAACATGCTGAAACTTAAAATAAAAATTTTAAAAATTCAATACTTTTTTAAATACAAAAATATTTTATTTTATGGCTAAATATAGCTGAATTGGTAGTCTACAATACCGTTATTTACTGGGAATTTTTTTTTCAGTTTGGTAAGTGAGTTGGTTTTAGTGTCGTCCTTAAAACAGAAACATGCAAATTTTGGCTTTAAAGAGCCGTTATGCCAAAAATATGCGAAATAAAAAAATTTTACCAGAGGAAAATTTGGTCACATTTTGTGTCTAAAACAAGAAAAAAAATAACCGGTACAAATTAAAAAAACTGTTGATGTAAGTTGCGGTAGACCGCGCCCTTGAGCAACCATCCCAGTATTCACCTGGAGTGATTTCGTGAAACCATGTAAAACCGAAACCAGGATGATCGGAGTCGGGGTTTGATCCCGGGTCCTCCTGGATGCGAATCCAGCGTGTTACCGTCGCTCCACCTCGCTGTGTGTGAATATTCATATACACATACATATTGTGCTGATCAGGCTGCAGAGAAGCCAAGCCCTGAGGCAAACATGTTATGTTAGGCCTACGAGCACGTGACCCTCGCGTGTACAGTATGGAGGACGTGTTCATGCTTGTTTGTATTTGGTTCTATATAAAACTCCTCGAACTTGTAGACCGTGTATCGTGCGTATACTGCATCAGTTGCTTCCCTGTATTATTATATCTGTTTTTTCGTTATTTAATGCTACAACTATAATTATCACGGTTTCTGTGTTATTGATATAAAATGAGACTGTTGTGCTCAAACTTGTATGGTATCTAGTTGGTTACTTATGAGTCATTACTAGTAATCTTTAAGCTTTCCAGGACTAAATACATGTAATTACTAAGTTTTTTTTCATAACTACATCTGTAATGATAAACTGCAAACACCGACTGAATAAATTAAATACTGTTAATTCTTTCAATTTTTATGTGTGTATTGATAAATGGTTTATATATTAGTCTATCTCACGCAAGAATTCAATTTTTGACTGTTCTAAAGACTACCACGCGTACACATTTCCACAGGAAAATGCTTTTAATTTTGATAAACTGCACAGTTTGAGAGCTAACCGAGAGTGTTTGGGCAAAAATCACTTGTGACAGATAAAAAATAGCTTATTTCATGCAAACTGCTGTAAGGAGAAATGCTATCACAACTGTCAAAAAGTGGAATTCTTATATGGGATAGACTAAAGTGTTTTTGTTCTACTTGTAGACTAGTACTAGAAATTCATTAGATTAATATTTTTTCTGTAGCAAATGTTTAATTTACAAGGCACTTGCTAAAACTCAGTGCTTTTTAAGTGCCTGTCTGTATATTGTTTGATGCCACATATTATTATTATTATTATTATTATTATTATTATTGTTATTATTATTGGGAGTGTTTGCGTTTTCTCTGTTCATTTCTTTACTAACAATACTACTTTCGTGTCAGTATAATTTTTGTGACAATTGCAGTATTTGTGTATGAGATCTAAGCGGTACAGTGAAAGAGAAGGCTAAAAATTACCTTAACTGCGGCAAATAAAGATGTTTAATTTTATTTAAAATTATCAAATTCATATCTTTTTACAAGAAAAGCAGCAACCTAGTAATTTTCTTCAGCAGTTGGTCATAATGTTCTCCACTAAAACTGTTAGTGTGTTCTCTATGGCAAGCTATACGCCAATTGTAAGTAACGCATTAAATATTTTTCACATTTGAAACGTGTAGATGTTGCCTTTATAAGACAAAAATACTTTTTGTAGTAATGTCTGACATGTGATAACCATATTTGATAACCTATTATGTGGCGCATGGTCATATTCTGCATAACAACACTTTTTTTTGCCGTTCCTAGCCTGAAGGGCTTTACCGGCTTTTTCTTTTGTTTTTTTGTTTGGCTCAAACTTTAATATGGTAGTCATTAAAGTTTGAGTCAAGCCTCTGATTGTAATTTACGTGTCTTATTTGAGTATTTTACTTTATTGTTGAATTGGGTCAATTTTTATTTCTTTTGGGTGCTCATTTTTTGATTTTGTGTGGGGAAAAGGGGAGTTCCCCCTGTAAAAAACCCACGGTGGTTTCTTGTTGTTGTTGGATTTCCTTCTTGTTCTTCTTCTTTGTCTTCTTTTTCCTCTTCTTCTTTCTTCTCTTTTCTCTTCATCTTCCGTCTCTTCGTCGACTTGACACTACTCTGTTCTTCTTGTCTGCTTTTTGTTACATCTTGGTTTATGTTGAGTCCTCTTCTGTGTCTGTTGAGGGTAGGAAGGCTTGGTTGAATCGGTCTTCGTGGTATTCTTGGAGATGTTCGGTTGAGAATATGGGCGGGAAGATTCCTGGTATTTTCTGTCAGTTTCCTGATTAGGGGGTTTGCACTGGTGTCAAGTTTGCTTGTGAAGTTGTTTACAGCTTTGGTTAGGATAGTTTTTAGGCTTTCCAGGTTTGTCGTGGCTAGTAGGTAGGTGCGATGAGTACAGAAAGGGAGTCCTGTTATTGTCTTAAGTCCTTTGTAGAATGCTGAGTAGAGAGGTCTATGGGTAGAAGCTGCTGTGGAGATCCAAATGGGTGCTGCATACGTTAGCAGGGAAATTATCATGGCTTTAAATACATTGATTCTGGTGGGTAACAACACCGTGCCTACGATCACGTAGCAGAGGGCTATTACCGCTCTGTCTTACATTCACTGTACGGCGCAGTACGTGCACGAAGCACAGCCACATTAGTAATGGGATGGCTGGGACAGAGGCAAGGAGCCGTCCTTGACTGGCAGCGAGCCAAGCGTAGACTTGGCAACGCCGCGCCTCCCTCCCAACCTTCTCTTCCCTCCCCTCGTACACCCTCGCCCTAAACCCCTCACACAGCAGCCGCCGTATCTGGCTGTTTTTCCCTCTCTCTTTCTCTCTCCCGGGGTTTCTTTTTACTCTCGTACCCTCCCCCCCTCTTTTTAAAGTCATCAACGACAGAAACCCACGACGCAGTTCCACATCTTGGCCCGCGTTCTCTTTCCCAAAGTCTCCGGCATCCACAGTGGCGGAACAATTTTTTGTGTTTCGTCAAGTTAAATTTAAAAAATATATATACATGTTATATAATTCGTAAAGTCCTGTCTACAAGATGCCTTGATCCAATTCCTTGCCGAGTCGAATAAAATGCCTTTGAAAATAAACACTGCAGAAAGAAAAAAAAAAACTAACCTTAGTTTTACTTATTTCAACGTCAGGTAGCTCAGGAAAGATGCCAGTCATACAGTTTTTTTTAACGTTTTGTCAATTATTATTTAGACTTCTTTTTTTTAAATAAACTTACAGCTAGAGATGACAGGTTATCGCGGGAAAACTTGACTGTTACTGTATTTCAACACACGTTCAGCTTATTAGATTATTACTGCTTTCTCTTGAATGTGAAGTTGTTACCCTATTTGACTGAGACAATAAGAATCCCGCTATTGTAACGCTTGATGTCTATTGGTCTGCAGGCAACTACATTCTGTCAGACGTACATCACCTGATAATGTATTGTTAGAGACACTGGTAAATCACGAAAATGTTTAAAATAGTCTGCAATAAAGTGTATTATATTAACCGTGACACGTGTGAACAGTTCTGGGACAAATAATAATAATAAAACGTCTTTATTAGGCACAGAAAGGTAATTTTGCCTTCTCTTACTCTGAACCTTATATATCCACACATTCTACAATTGACACTGTTAAAAAAAAAATCACACACGCTGTGTGTTCAAGCTGTGCAGTTCTAACTGGGCTTGTTGTAGAGAGAAACAATGCTACAAATAAACGACAGCCAATGTTATATACAGTATGTTGAAGCCTAGCAAACAGTTAACTATTCCCGCGATTTTCCAGTGTGTCTATGTATTGTGCAAGAAACTACAGTGTTTTCAAGGGTATGTTGGCACAAAACATTCTCGTGATATGCCATCAT